>JAPFFP010106306.1:0-19137 GCA_026153255.1 Solanum medicagineum
AATTCGACACAAAACATGTATACCCTCGACCCCCTTAAGCGTTAGATACACATATAGCCCATTAACACGAGATTCAAGCACTTTTAAAATTTAGCGTCAATTTGCCCAAACCATGTCATATTTCATTTGAATTGTACCAGTACTGTAAGGTGCGGGGTGTTACAAAAATATAGTCCATTTATGACGCTAAAATGTGGGCTAAAGTTACACCCTTAACACGGACTTTATTCATAACCCCACTTGGACAGATTCGACGTCTGCCCTCGTCTCCGTCTAGCTAGCTAATTTAAGCTAAGCAAGTAGGTGACTCACCTGCTAGCTTCTTAAGTCCTACAAGAACCTCACTTCTCTCACTTCATTTAAGGTCAGGAGCTCCTCAATTTGACTTAAAAATTATTTACACTCGACCCTCTTTAGCGTTAGACATACATATCGCCCTCTAATTTGAGATTCAAGCACATTCAGATATCGACGCTAATTTGAAAAGCCATATCATTTTTCATTTGTATAGTACTAGTATTGTAAGATATGGGGTGTTACACTTGACTGTTCTATCCGCTATTAATAATCGCATTTTAGTTGGAGTAGGGGCACCCCAACCAAGCATTTCTAAAACCGCAAGAGGCATCAAATTGATATGAGCACCCAAATCACAAAGTGCTCTTGTAAACTCTACATCTCCTATAGTGCAATGTATAGTGAAAGCACCAAGATCTTCGAGCTATTGAGCTAATGACTTAATTAACCTAATCATAGGTTAGGGTTGAATCCACAAGGAATACAGGGCTTGACTTCAAGTATTCACTATCAATCATTTCGAGCATCTATAACTAAAATATCCAAATTGGAGGGGGAGGGGTTGTGATTTAAGAACCAAACTAAAAAGAAATAGTATACTGGCTATATGAGAAAACACTAAAATTTAGGGAAAACTTGGGAATTGTGTTCCCCATGGTTCGCTGACTCAGTTACCCTAGACAACGTTACTATAAATTGGAATTCGCATTCAGGACAGTGACATAGGTTCTTCCAGCCCTCTTGTGAAGGTGAAGGTCGAATTTCACTATGACACTTGGTCGGCAACCATGGTGTGCCAGCTAAACTTTACTTATTGTCCCAGTCAACCTCCCCTTGGTCAGGTTTGGTTGATTAGATGAGAATACATCAATACAATCCTATCATCTAGTTCCCTTTTCCTATTCGTCACTACTTTGGTTGGGATTGTGATAGTAAGCGAAGTTTGGTGTTGGACACCACCAAAAATCAACCTAAATGAAGGGAAATAAACAATACATGCAAACCCCCAATCATAGAAATGCAATATGTATAGGTTCTTTCAAATCAACTATCCATAGTTCCCACAACCCTAAGTTGTGGGTGCTTAGCTACTCAAGGCTAAGGTGAAATAAAAAATACTACAAATAAATGACATAGTTGAGAATTTTACCCAAGGAAATTAAGGAAACAAGCACCACCAATTGCAAACAACAAGCTTTGATGAATGGAGAATGAATACAATGTGCGTCTTGCAATTCCATAAAAGTTGGTTTCCCAATTTTAAGATAAAAATCTACTCTAAACCCTAAATATATTCTAGAGAATATTCAAGTGTGGAATGAAAGATTCAAAGTCTGGTCACTCAAAATAAACCCTATCACAAAGTATTTATAGTATTTAAAATTCAACCCTAATAATTAAATAGAAAAGATAGGAGGTAGCAAATATGTCGCATAGGTACGACTCACAGGGTGACCTACGCGTCATAATTGGGGTCTTATATCAAGCACTTAGCATTTTGGACTTGACTGTTATGACCTACTTGTATGAGCCATTGCTTGGGCTTGACTCATATGCTCCTCTCATAGTCTAGGCCTTCAGTTTTTGGTCCTAAATTTTGGGTCTCTGTTTCTTACTACGAACCCACCAATGTGAGTCATAGGGAGACCTACGACTTGTAGAGTGTCCTCGTAGAGCTAACCTCCACTTAGCAAATTTCTAAATTTTTCTCACTGTTCCTTTCTACGAGATCACTGTATGACTTGTAGCATAGGCTACGAATTTGTAGGCAGGCTGATATGTCCTACACTTCAGATAAATCTTCAACTTTCTCCCAGAATCATGCCAATCTGCGTTTTTCACAATAACAACACAAAAACACATAAAAACCATAAGAAGTTGCATTAAGATTTCACAAAATCCCTTGTTCTAGGCATTAGATGTGTTGTATTTTGACATTACATCAACACCCTAAACTTAGAATAGTTGCTTGTCCTCAAGCTATGACTCAATCTAAGCAGACAATTAGAAACACATAATAGTTACACTAATGGCATATATATCATTTACTCTAATTCAAGTACCTAACTCTCCTTTTCAAAACTAGATTGTAAAGCTACTAAGCAAACAAAAACACAAAGATGTATCTAGCAATCCAACTATGACAAGTAAAAGATTATCAACCATCCACAATCACTAGGTTAGTCACATGACAATCATGCAGTGCAAATGCCCTCAGAGAAGGGAAGTCCCTCTTAGTCACTCAAAAGCATTTAAAATTCAGGGACTGTGCAAGAATCCTCACTCCCAAAAATGAAATACATGCAAAATGAATAACACCATAGGTGTACCTCTATACTCAACTTCTGGATTGATGACAAAGTGGATTTGGATCACTTTAGGACTTAATGGCTTCTAACATAGGCTCACGGGGCTTCGGTATGGAATTTTGAGCAAGTAGAGCCTACAAGCTATCCTTGAATCATGTTTACAAACACTTTTACCTTCATAACCTAACCATTTCCATTGAATCCGCCATTATTCTCCTATTTCAAGCTTTTTCCTGGATGTTTTCTTTCTCTTTTTTAGCTGTGCCTTATTTTTGAACTCATTTCTGCTATTTAATTCAATCCAAGGCACTTTTCTTTTCTTTTTCTCACCCAGCTCAAGATTTTCATTTCTTCTTTTCTTTCCCAACTAACCACCTTATTGTCATTACTTAACCACAATAAAGGCCACCCTCAACTTAGTCTTTTAGCCTAAGCTGAAGTACACAATATCTATTCCCCAAACCTGGGACATAATTTGTAGCCACAGTCAACTTAGGCTTTTAGACTCAATCAAGGTTCACATGTTCAACGATAGACCAAGGCCAATATCAAGGTATTCAATAAAACAAGACTAAGTTAGCTAGTTGTTAAGAAAGAATTGGTGCATGAGAGGCTCAATCAATTAGAGCAATGGGTCAGCTATCACATCTGCCAAGTAATTTAGGCAAAACTGGGGTTCTTAAAAGAACAAAGGCCTAAGATCCTTTTCAAGTCAACCACATCACCAATCCACTCATAGAGTGATACGACAAGTTTTGACTCAACAAATGATACATGAATGCAGCAAAATAAGCTAACAACACACATGGCATCGCACATACAATCAAGTATAGACTCACAAGTCATGTTTCTAGTGTCAGCTTTCCTTCTCATTAACAGAACAGACATTACCAGTTAATCAATATGCATGATTACACTAATAACCAACAATCTCAAAAATTTTGAAGGTACCGAATTTTCAACAAAATTTCAAAAGCATTTAAAGAATATGCATACACCAAAATATAATACTACTATGTATCTAAAAATTATCTACACTACCTTGATATGTTAGTTCTACAGAAATTAAAATATCCATAAGGAAAAGGAAACACAGTAAGAAATCCTTGGGATAAAAAATAAGGGAAGTTATGGACTCGAGGCTACTCAGACTTCACCTTAGTCCACAACTTCCCACATCCAACCGAAAGAAAATACTTTATCCTCAAAGTGAAATCACAAAGAAGAGAAACAAGGGGCATGTAACAATCCACACCTTACATGTACTATTTCTATGCAAATGGAACATGATGTGGCTGGGCTAATTTAGCAACCATTTTTAGAAGTGCTCGAGTTTCATATTAAAGGACTATATGTACATCTAACGTTTAAGATGAGTGAGTGTATATAAGTTTTAAATCGAATTGGGGAGGTAGAGCCCTTAAAATAAGAAAGAGAATTGAGGTTCTTCTAGGACTTATGAAAATAGCAAGTGAGTGACCTACTTGCTTAGCTTAAACTTGCTAGCTAGATGTAGACGAGGCCTGACACTGAATTTGTCCAAGTCCTATAAAGAATAAACTCCAAGTTAAAGGTGTAATTTTGTCCCATGTTCAAGCATAATAAATGGACCATATTTTCATCCCATGAAGAATATTAGAAGAGCCCAAAGACATCACAATTTATTTGATAATTTAGGCCCAACTAACTAAAGAGAAAGGGGGGGGGGGGAATTAGTAGAAAGGCCCAACAATTTGCAACCCATTAATGCCCAAGTGAAAGAGGCAAAATGGTACATTACTAACTTGAGAAAATAAGGATAAATATTCAAGACAAAGTTTGCCAAAATTGAATCTTTAAAAGGGCTTACAAACAATAACTTTAAGGCACTTCAAGTTGTAAAAAAATCAGATTGTCTTAAGGCTTTGTACTTTCTTAACCTTGCAAAGCAGCCACAAAGAGACTTTTAGGGTTCTTGGAGAAGCACTACACCTTGAAGGTACGGTAAGTAAGTTTAACTATGTGTTTAGTATGATTTTCTTATTAAAAACAAGAGACTATGTTTGTTAGGTATATGCTGAAACTTTTGGACAGCATGTGTTCCAAGGGTTGTTGTATACTTTTCTTAATTATTTGGGAGGATTTTTCTTCTTGGTTGGCTTGATTATCAAAGTAGGTTGTTTTACTAGTTTGTTTCAATTCTATAATGATGTATAAAGGACGCTGCACTGTTCGGTTATATGCAAATAATCGAGGTTTAACGTGTTATGCTAAGTGTGTTGTTTGTAATAATTGTGGGCTCATTGATTGAGGACTATGGTCTCACATCCTCCACCTATTTTGAGGACTGTTTTAGAACTATTTTAGGAAAAAATTTTCTGTATACAAATTGTGGGAACGGTTTGGTTGAAGTTGGTAAAGGTTTGGTATTGTTGACGTCGTAATGTAGCAAAGAGACATAACGTTATGCTTCCTATTTGTATATGTTGGGTATAATTGTTACGTGTTGTGCTTTGTGAGTTTTTGTAAGACTGTTAAGGGTAGAACAAGCTATATATTATATGTGCATAAGAATAGGTGTTAGAAAATACGATTATAAGTGGAAAGGTTGAAAGAATGCCTTTGGGTCGTTAAATATAAGCTTGCTGCCCGGATGTTACTTTTTATGAGACTGGATTGCCAAGAAGTGTTACTTAGCCGCTAATACCAGTCTTATTGCCTACTCTATTATAGATAAATATTTGGAGGAAAGGGAGGTTATTTCGAGGTAATAGCGAGGTGGTACAACGAGGTATGTAACGCTACTCAATTTCGTATTACTTGAGATGTAATATAGACTCTTACTTGGTACATAGAGGCTCTTACCAACTCCGACATATCAAACAGTCATGCCTCAACTCTTTCACATGTTCATATGCTCCTATACATAGTCACTAGCAAACCTGCAGACATACTTGGATACCAAGATACACGAGTTCTTTCTACTAAATAAAGTCCATGTGTTATTCTACCTCCTATGTATTTTATTATTTGTGTAACCTACTCCTTTGATTATGGTGTTGTCTTTTGTGATTATTTACATGTCATAAGTTGTATCTATATTCATACAGTCCAATATTACGACCACCAAAATAATCATCTCAAAAATAATTTAATGATAAAGTATATTGCTTTGATGGATGGTAGCCCTAGTGGTTGAAGAATCACCTTGCTCGGGCCGATCGCATCATAAGGGGTAGCCCAAGGGGTAAAAGGAAAACCCTAGATAGGCTAATCCTGATATACATTTACCACTGATCAATTAGTCATTTGTACTACATGATGTGCACATATTATACATAAAAGGTAAAGTAATAAAAGGAATATAATGTACATTATTCCACAATATGACTAAAGGTGGTCTCTTATCCTTACACTGGTGCATGATTTCATTTGAGTTCTTACCTCATATATAGTAGTTCCGGCCTTACATATTTACTACATTATCTTGTACTGACGTCCCTTACTGGGGACCTGCATTTCATGCTGCAGGTACTGGTGGTAGTAGATCTTCCCAGTAGGAGTATAGGATGTTCTGCTGCTGTTACTAAGCTCCAGGTTGCTTTGGGGCTTTGTGTTTCTAGAGATTACACTTTTTATTGCATATTTGGTGATGAGGCGGGGTATATCCCGACCTTTATTTGATGTTGTTTTTTATGTACAAGATTTGTAGACAATGTCAAGTAAAGTATAGTCATGTATCACACTTTAGACATTGTGGCTCCAATGGCATTGTCATATGCATTTCGTTTTGGTTTGTTATTGCTATCTACTTTCTTAAAAGCATGTTGAATATGGGAATTCCTTATAATATGTATAGAAGGTCCATAGGTATAGGTTGGTTCTCCCGAGCCTTATTGGCAACTGGTGGCAGTCTGCCTTAATGGGACTTTGGGCATTACAGGGCATACCTTGGGTTGCCTCCCAGGAAGTTCCTGATTTATTCTCGCAACATGACGGGATGCTTTTTGTACTCACATCTATTAAAGGTTCAAATCTTCCATAATCTTAATTTCTTCCATATCAGCCATGTACAATTTGACCCTTTGGCCATTGATCATGAAGATTTTACCATCCCTGCTTTCTAGCTCGATAGCTACTTGACTAAAAACGTGCACCACCTTGAAAGGTCCCATCATCTTGGATTTGATTTTCCAGGGAAACTATTTTAATCTAGAGTTGTAAAAAAACACCAT
The DNA here is from genome assembly GCA_026153255.1 of Solanum medicagineum. Taxonomy (NCBI): domain Eukaryota; kingdom Viridiplantae; phylum Streptophyta; class Magnoliopsida; order Solanales; family Solanaceae; genus Solanum; species Solanum medicagineum. The sequence goes on from JAPFFP010106306.1 coordinate 6,821, forward strand.
CTCTCTTGGAGCAAACTGGCGATTCTCCATTCGGCGATCATGCTGAACTTTTATTTGTTGCTTGTACAAGGTAGAGCCCTCTTATGCTCTCAGCTTAAACTCATCAAATTCATTAACCTGCATTAGTCTAGATGTTGTTACTTAAGTCCAGTCTAGATTTAGCTCCTTCAGTGCACATAGTGCTTTATGGTCAAGTTCATCTGGTAGTTGGAAAGCCTTTCCAAACACCAATTGATATGGAGACATTCCAATTGGTGTTTTGAACACTGTTTGGTAGGCACACAAGGCATCATCCAACTTTCTCGACCAATTAGTGCGGGTCACATTCACAGTCTTGGACAAGATTTGCTTAATCTCTCGGTTTGACACTTCCACCTGTCCACATGTTCGGGGATAGTAAAGGGTTGCTACCCAGTGCTTTACACCATACCTCTCAAGGAGGGCTTTGAATAGTCAGTTGCAAAAGTGACAACCTCCATCACTGATAATTGCTTGAGATGTGCCAAATTTGGAAAAAGAATTTATTCAAAGAAACTCGATAATGCTTTTTCCCTCATTGTTCGATAACGCTATGGCCTCTACCAATTTAGAGACATAATCAACAACAACTAAGATATACTTATTCCCGTGAGAGCTAACAAAGGGTCCCATGAAATCGATATCCCAAACATCTTATGATTCGATCACCAAAATGGGATTGAGAGGATGTTCTTGCCTTCACGAGACTCGACTCTCTCTTTGGCATCTGTAACAAGACTTGACGTAAGCATAAACGTCCTGATATATAGATGGTCAATAGTAGCCATACTGCAATACTTTATAAGTAGTTCAAGCTCCATTGTGATGGCCACCCACCAACGATGAATGGCATGCTTCAAGAATGCTCATCATACCATCTCTGGAACACATCTATGGATAATCCCGTTAGCACAAATACGAAATGAACATGACTCATCCCAAAAGAATTTCATCACATCACGCATGAACTTGCGACGTTGAAGGGTATTAAAATCAGGAGGCACTATATCACTCATCAAGTAATTAGAATTGTCTGCAAACCAGGGTATAAGATCATGTGAGGCTGCCAGCACCCTTTCATCAGGATGTAGTCATTGATGTCAAGACCATCATCAAATTTCACCATAGCTTCATCTTCCATTCTAGAAAGATGGTCGGCTACCTGATTTTCTGAGTCCTTTCTATCAATCACATCAAAATTGAATTGTTATAAGAGGACTACCCATCTGATCAGTCTCGGTTTTTCTTCCTTTTTGCCCATCAGATATTTGAGTTCTACGTGGTTTGTGTGTACTATCAACTTAGCTCCCAAAAAGTATGACTGATAATTTTCAAAGGCAAAACCTAAGGCGAACAATTCTTGTTCAGTGACTGTATAATTTTTCTGGGCTACATTAAGGGTCTTGCTAGAATTTTAGATAGGATGAAAAATCCTCTTCCTTCGCTACCCCAGCTTTACACTTAATATAACCCCACTTGCATCACACATTAGCTCAAAGGGTTTTGACCAACTTGGATCCATGATAATAGGTGCCAAAGTCAACTTGCTCTTCAATTATTTGAAAGATTGCACGCATGCATCATCGAACACAAATTTGACATCTTTCTCCAATAACTTGCTCAAGGATTGTGAGATCATAGAAAAATACTTCATAAAGAGACGGTATAATCCTACATGACCTATAAAACTCCTGATACCTTTCATAGAGATTGGTGGTGGTAGTTTCTCCATAACCTCAAGTGTTACTTTATCAACCTCAATTCCCTTTCTTGAAATTCTGTGACCAAGCACATTGCCTTCTTTTACCATCAAGTGACATTTCTCCCAATTCAACACCAAGTGACTCTCAACACACCTTTGCAACACATCACTCAAATGTAGCAAGCACTCTTCCAATGATTGGCTTACACTAAAATCATCCATAAATACCTCAATAGTTCTTTTAACCAAGTCTGAGAAAATACACATCATGCATCTTTGAAATGTTGCTGGAGAATTACATAATCCAAAAGGCATTCTCTTAAATGCAAAGGTACCATACAGGCATGTCAAGGTTGTATTCTCTTGATCCTTAGGTGCAATGACAATATGGTTATACCTATAATATCCATCAATGAAATAGTATCAACCCTTCTCTACAAGTCTATCAAGCATTTGATCCATGAATGACATAGTAAAATGATCTTTTTCTGTTGAAGCATTATGTTTCTTGTAATCCATACAAACTCTCCACCCGGTGATTAGTCGCATGGGAATTAACTAATTTTTAGCATTAGGAACCACCGTGATACCTCCCTTTTTTTGACATACTGCGCTGGACTAACCTATTCACTATCGGCAATCAGGTAGATGATTCCTTCATCCAACCACTTGATGATTTCTTTTAGCACAACTTCATGTATTGGAGGGTTCAACAGTCTATGATGTTCGATACTCAGTTTGTAATCCTTGACCAGTTGAATCTTATGAGTGCATATCCCAGGGGGTATGCCAATAATATCTGCAATTGTCCACCCGATAGCCCCTTTGAATTGTTTGAGAACTAAAACAAGGGCCTCTTCTTGGACATCACTCAAATCAACTAAAATTATGAATGGTAGCAACTTGTTTTCTCCTAAGTATGCATATTTCAGATTTCCTGGTAGTGCCTCAAACTCTAACTTAGGTGTGACTACTACGGTGGGCTTCGTAGGTCCAGATGACACTCCAAGAGCATTTACTGTCTCCTCAATATCAGGAATGCTTTCACAGTCAAAGTTGATCAACAGTACTATTAAGGGTTCGACTCATAGTCTTAACTCAACCGGGACCTCCACTTCATCGTCCTCACTCATTTCAATCGTTGAGATGACTTGAAACTCACAATTCTTTCGATCTTGCTAGCAAACTTGAAAAACAACTCCCTCTTCACCAAATCTGAAAGTAAGTAACCCCTTTTCCATATCAACCAACGTGCAACCGGTGGCTAAGAAAGGCCTCCCCAAGATGATAGGAACTGCAAAGTCAACTTCACAGTCAAGTATAACAAAATCTGTAGGAAAGATAAATTTATCTACCTTGACCAACACATCTTAAAGTATTCCCATAGGCTTCTTGACTGTTCTGTTTGCCATTAACAATCGCATCTTGGTAGGGGTAGGAGTGCCCAAATCGAGCCATCAGAATATGGCAAGAGGCATTAGGTTAATGCTTTGGCAAATGCAATTTCTCCAATAGTGCAAGGTATAGTGAATGCGCCCGGATCTTCATGTTTTTGCACCAACGACTTTGTAGTGATGGCACTACAACGTTGAAAATTTTTGGAGAGGTCTTGGCTAACCTTTTGCTTCTTCTTAACTAAATCCTTCATCCATTTGGCGTACCCATGCATCCTCTCAAGAGCTTCAACCAAAGGGATATTCACTAACAACTTCTTAAGCATGGACAAATACTGCTCAAAATTACCTTCATCTTTTCTCTTCCCAAGCCTTTGTGGAAAAGGCAGAGGGGGGCTTGGAAAGGTTTTATATTTGTTTGGTTGCTCTATTATGCTGTGCGCTGGGGTTTCTTCACTTAAACTATTCTTACGGCTTTTGCCCTTAACAGTTGATACCTATGGATCGATGGTGTCTTTACCACTACGAGTCGTCACTTCCATACAATGCCCTTCAATTTTAGGATTTTGCACCATGTTGCTTGGTGAGGTGCCCTTTTGGCATTTGTTAAATTATGAAGAAACTTGCCGAAATTGTTATTCCAACAGCTTTATTACCAAAGAGTGAGACTCTATCTTTTGCTTAATGCCTTAAATATCCATTTTCATTCCCTTGAAGGTCTCATCTTGGTGATCCACTCTCTTCAACAACTTGTCAAACATTTCTTCAAGCCTCAAAGTACTTGGCACGGCATCACGGTTGTGGGGCGGCACATAAGGATCATTCCTATAGCCATCTCTTCAACCTTATTTAGCATCCGACACTCTTTCTCTTTCATAGTAGCCACGTCGGTTGTCTCTATAAGCATCATCACGGTTTCATAGTAGCCACATCGGTTCCCAAAACCTTGCCTCCAATAGTTCGAGTTGGACCCTTGGGGGTTATTTCAGAAACCCACTGCTTGGTTACTCACGAAACAAGCATGTTCATCAAAGAATGGATCTTCATACTCGGAAACCCACTGCTTGGACACTTGCTTGGTTTTGCTTTAAAACCAAGTCCTTACTCGTGTGAAGTTCAGGAAGCTGCTCCTTGATCTCCTCATTGACCTTTGCTTGATCATTGTTGGTGTTGACTGCACAAGAAGTCTTCATTACACCTCGCTCTCTTTGACCCCTTGCTTTATTGGTTTTAACCACTTGCTCGATCCTTGCAGCTATCAATGCAAATGGTTGTTCAAGAAACATGCCTCCCATGATTGTTTCGACACAAGTTTGACTATTCTCATCAAGCGCTGGATAGAAAATCTCAACCAAGGCATCATCAACAATCTTATGATCGGGAACCATCCTCAAGCATTTGGTAAATCGCTCCCATGTAGTACTAATAGAGTCACTTGGCAATTGGTCAAAATTGTTTCTTTGATCTATGATCTTAAGACTCTTTGAAGTTTGGAGATATCTCTCTAGTTTCAGTACTAGTTGTTGTAATCGGAGGAAGCTCTCACAACCACATAGTTGCATTACCAGTTAGCGACAATGGAAACACCTGCAAACCAACGGCATCAAGAGAAAAATTTTGTATCCCCATGACACTCTTGCAGACAAAGACAACGTTATGATGATGATGATGGGGATCCTCTAAAAGTAGCCCTATGAACAATCCACGATTTTGGAGCATTTGAAGTAATCCACTTGACACCGAGAACTTAGCGTTTGCTGCTAATGGAGGAAACTCTATAGAATCAGTAACATACATGGCCATAGGATTGAAGCGATATTGATTCTAACCATAAGCATTCTCATTGAAATCCCTAAGTTCCGGCCTATCATCCCTTGGAGGTGGATTCTTTTCTCTTCTGATATCATCACTCATATTCATTTCTTCCTCAACCGCGATATCCTCGCTCACCTAAACCATTCTTCTACAGAGTCGATGGACTTCTAAATTGATCGGAGCTAAGGGATTGCGTTGGCTTCTTGTGTCGGGCATACAACCTAGTAAACCTTGCAAATAAAATCAAGCGACAAAACCAATAATAAGAGTAAAAATACAAGAGAATCAAGAAATTAATAGTTGACCTAACTAATAGTGAAATCAAGTCAAGAACCTAGCCATATTTGTCACGACCAAAACCTAGGGCCCAGACGTGTCCGACGAATGGGAACTCGAAGGAACCCCAAACAAGCCTCGTAGCATATTGTTACCCATTCTTTGTCACGGAAAAATAGAATACAATGAGAAATAGTAAATTAGGACAACTGAGGCTAATGGAACACTTTCGTATCATAAACAACAAGAGTCAATAGAATCAAAGCTCATAGCATAGATTCCTAACATGTCCAACAACACCTCTACTATATAGATAACAGCGGCGGCTAAGACAAAGCAGTCGGGCTCACCTTCATAGTCAATACATAAGTCAAAGACAAAAAATCATAATACATAGTAAGAGATCATAGTAACGTCCCTAGAATGGAGGACTCACCAACAAGCTTAATAGAAGTTGTACTAGCCACGTGGAAGAGGAGAATGATCAAGCGGTACACTGATTCCTACAAGGTGACATCATGTTGCCATAGAGTATGCGTTAGTACGTTTGAATGTACTAAGTATGTAGGATGCAGTGCAACAAGAGGTAGGAATCATAGATAAATGCATAATCATAGCAATGAATAACATGCTAACAATATGGCGTGTATGAATAATGCTTGCAATAAAACCATGCTCATATAGAACATAATACGAGTGTAAGGAGAGACCATTTTTAGTGCAAGCCAAGTCTTACACCCCCTTGGATAGACGCATGAGGTACGAACCTCTTCATGAGGTTGATGGAGTACAAACCCCCCGCCGAGGTTAACGAAGTACTAATCCTCCATCAAGGTTGACAGAGTACAAACCCCCTATCAAGGTTGATGGGTACAACACCGAACAAGGTTACTTGGGCTTACCATCCTCTGAGCTAGTCGACCAAGTTACCAACCCCTCAATAGGTTAATCAAACCTACAATACCCCGAGCTAGGCTTTGTCATCCCCAACACGATATAGATATAATATCATATATATATACACACTAACACACTCTTTTCATCATCATATACATACACTCATTTTTCAACATCATTCCATTATCATTTAATCATCATATAATCATTCAACGCATGAGACATGTATTGTACCTTCGATTCCTCAAGAATCCATAATTGGACATTTTATCAAATACATAGAGGGTGTGTCGTGCTAGTGTATAACCATGCAATCCAAGAGTGAAATCATGCTAGTAAATTCAATGCAAAACTTTCAATAGATAATTGGTAATAACTTCAAGTAATATACATCAAAACCCTTCATCAAATCTTACGATAGACCTTAGATTCGTATCTCAAAATATGATAAAGCAGTTACAATTTCATGAACCCCAACATAGTGTGCAACAATTTTCATAATAGATAAGACCCATAAATAAATCAACTTTTAAATCATGCAATTTCGTGTATAGAGAGCTTAGGTATCATGGGTGAATGGAATCCATGAAAGAAACCCACTTACTTTAGCTTTGGAGATGAAATTAACGAAGATTGGAGATGGAGACTTGAAGCATGAGAAGAAATCCTTAGATCCCGAGATGGTTTTGAGACTTGAGTATAGGTGTAAAATATTTGGTTAAGTGTTTGAATGAGTATTGGGGAATGTTTAGAATGATATGAGGGGTGAAAAAGGGCTAAGTATAGGTATTTTCATGTTTGGGAACACTTAGGCGCACAACTTAAAATTCTTGGACCAAAGTCAAAATTGGACAAAAAAATTACACTAGTGTGCGCCGTTGGTGCTTCACGCCAGGGGCATGAAAAGCTCACAGGAAATTATTTTTATGGAAAATCGAAATTTCTAATCATTCGCTCTTAAATTGGGGTTAGACCCATCTCTCACTTAAAATGACCCCTTGAATAAGAATATGAAGTCAGATTTTTTTCATCACACACGGATTTTGAAATATATTGAAATTATGACTCTGGGCACTTCTGAGGCAGATTTTTGTGCACTTTTTAGGGTCATTACAATATCTCTTCCTTGGGAACATTTGTCCCCGAATGTCAAAGAGACATATATGAGAGACACAAACATGACAATTTCAGCCCATATTGAAATGCAACAATGCACCTAAACATCATTTCAAAATCTCATCATAAGTGTAAAATCATCATGAAATTAGTCATTTTAAATATGAACATATGAAGTGACATGAGGGTTGAACTTAAGTCTTGAGACCATATAAAGGACTTAGATCAATGCCTTAGGCTTACGTAGAATGGAAAAGGTCAGAAAATTGCTATTCCATGTCCGTTTCGGCCTCCCAAGTAGCACTTTCAACTTGTTGATTCCTCTAAAGGACCTTAATGGAAGCGACATCTTTGTTTCTCAATCTCTTCATTTCCCTATCCAAGATCTAAACCGCAACCTCTTCATAGTTCAAATTATCTTCAACAACACCCACAACATCAAGATTACAATATTTTTCGGATCACGCACGCATTTGCTCAACATAGACACATGAAACACCGGATGAACCAAATACATCTATCTACGCAGTTCCAATTCATAAGCTACCTTGCTAGCCCTTCTCATCACTTATAAGGACCCACATATCTTGGGCTCAACTTGCCCTTCTTACCGAAATGGACCACAACCTTTATGGGTGACTCCTTAAACTAAAACCTATCACCAACATAGAATTCAAGATCCCTTCTCCTCATATATGCATAGGACTTTTGGCAACTTTGGGTCGTCTTCAACCTTTCTCTAATCATCCTAACCTTCTCAAAAGCCTCCATAACCAGATCTGGTCCCAACAAAGCTACCTCACCAACCTCAACCAACCAACCGGTGATCTATAACATCTCCCAAATAGAGCCTCAAATGGAAGCATACCGATACTAGAATGATAGCTAATGTTGTAGGAAAACTCAATCAACATATGATGATCATCCCAACTACCTTTAAGCTCCAACACATATGCTCTAAGTATATCCTCAAGGGTTTGGATGGTCCTCTCTGCTTGGCCATCCGTTTGAGGGTGGAAGGCCGTAGAAAACTTAACTCTAGTACCAAGACCCCTAGAAAGGACCTCCAATAGTGTGAAGCGAATTATGCCTCACGATCCAATATGATTGACAAAGCAACCCCATGCAACCTTATCAAGTCCTGAATGTATAACCTTGCTTAATCTTCAGCCCTATATGTGGTCTTAACTGGTAGAAAGTGAGACGAATTTTTCATCAGATCAACCACAACCCAAACGGAATCAAAACACTTTCTAGTCTTGGGCAATCTAACCACAAAATCCATATTAATCCTCTCCCACTTCCAACTAGGAATCTCAATGTCTTTGGTTAGGCCACCTGGCCATTGATGTTCGGCTTTGACTTGTTGACAACTATGACAAACGAAAAAGAATTTGGCAATGTCCCTCTTCATGCCTCCCTACCAGTACACATCTCTCAAGTCTCTATACATTTTGGTGGAACCCGAGTGAATGGAACAAGAAGAGTTATAGGCCTCATCAAGGATCTTTTCTATCAAACAATCAACACATGGTACACACACCCTACCTTGGTACCTAAGGAAACCATTTCCCTCTTGGGAGAAAACCTCCACCTTGCCCTCTTTCACCAAGGCCTTCAATTCTAGTAGGGAGGGATCAAGATCTTGTTTTGCTATCACCTCATCAACCAAAGAAGACCTCGAACCATCAATAACAATAATACCCCCATTACCAGCCTCTTCCAATGAAACTCCCAATTTAGCCAATCAAAGTGACTCCCTAGCCATCTCTTTATCACCACCATCAATATGAGCTAGTCTACCCATAGATACATTACTCAAAGCATCTGCCACCACATTTGCCTTACCTGGATGATAATGCACACTCATATCATAGCCCTTAAGAAGTTCTAATCATCTCCTTTTCCTCATGTTGAGATCCTTTTGAGTGAAGACATATTGTAGGCTCTTATGATTGGTGAACACATCAACATGCACCCCATACAAGTAATGACGCAAAATCTTTATTGCAAACACAACGGCGGCTAACTCAAGATCATGGGTAGGGTAGTTCTTCTCATGCACTTTGAGTTGTGTAAAAGCATAGGCTATGACCTTACCATTTTGCATCAATACATTTCCCTTCTCCAACAAGTCCCTCAATTGTTCCTTCAACTCCGCAGGGGTCATACGGTAAGGGGAAATAGAAATGGGTTGAGTATCGAGGTGGAGTTCTATGCCAAAGTCAATTTCGCTTTTTTGGAGGAACTCTGGGAAGGACATTTAGGAAGACATCAAGAAACTCATTTAGAACCAGAGCCGACTCTATGTGATGGACTTTTGACTCCACATCCCTAACCCTCACAAGATGGTAAAGACACCCCTTAGAGATCAACTTACATGCTTTAATGCAAGTGATGAACCGACCCTTGACCACCACATTTTGACTCTCCTACTCAATGACGGGTTCATTTGGAAAGCAAATTAGAATTTGACCCTACGGGTTCTACAATGAATAGAAGCATAGTATGCATGTAACCAATCCATCCCAAGAATAATATCAAAACCAACCATGTATAACTCAACAAGATCACAAGGCAATATCTTATGCAAGACGCAGATAGAACAACTTCTATAAACTTTTCTAGCAACAATAGATGTACCAATAGGAGTAGACACTTCATATGACTCATGCAACAACTCGGGGTAAACATGGATCTTTTTGGCAATGAAGGTGGTGAACATTAACTTCTTCCTTAATGAGTTGACACATTAGAATAAGACTTTCATTACTTTTCCTAAAGGGGTGGAGTGATTAGGAAAAGTGTTCTACGATAGAAATTTGGGATTTTTAACCTAGTCTAAGTACTTGAGACAGATGGGTGAGAGTATTTTGGGGTCAATGACAAGGGTTAGTAGGTATACGTTTGAGACCGAAAGGTGAATGAATGAATAACATCTAAGAAGGACCGAAAGGTTAATTAGGTGTTACATAACTTGTTAGATCTTGTGCACATTATCATGAATTAGTTTATCGCATAGATTTGTCTATCACATGATGACATGGGGAACACAATCCTAGCTTTGCATTAATCGAATAAAATCCAATAGTCTTTGGACTCATTTGTTACTTTACTTTTAATAGTTTAGTTTACAAAAAACCAAAACCCCCCATTTACTTTGTGTACCTTCGTTTCGGGCATAGATATTACATTTGAAAATGGTGCTAATAGATTTATGCTCATGTATTTCCTATAGGATCGATCTAAACTCTAGTTGAGTTCTATATTTGATCCATGACTGCATTACTCTTCCTTTACAAGGGTAAATTTGTGCGTATCAAATTTTGGCGCAGTTGCCTAGGAATACATCAAAGTAATAGTCTATCAATTAGTCATATTGTATGTCAAAAACCCAAAGCAAGGGTGAAGCACTTGTTCCCTATGACTCCGAGTTTACTAACTCAATCCACAAAATGAATGCCTAAGAACGCGAAGCAGCTAGATAGAGAGGGTTGTTCATGAATCCTAAAGGTAGGGCAAATGACGATTTGGGTAGAGATGACTATGCTGGTAATAAGGTTCCACTGGCAGCACCACTTAGACAGGTGTTGTTCCCCGGTATAAGACCCCATGTGCCTGAGCCACCCTAAGTAGTGAATGATGATGATGAGGATGCTAGGACTACTGGAGCAATAGTGCACCCCCACTGCCTGTAGGTGTTAAGCTTTCCATCACTAGTACTATGCGGCAAATGCTATAGTTGAAAGGGTTGTTTAGAGGAGCAACAACCGAGGATGCAAATCAGCATGTCCTAAATATTTTGGCGACATTTCAATTGTCTAAAATTCCAGGGGTCAGTCAGTAAACACTTAGGTTGCGATTATTTCCATTGTCTCTTTTTGGTGCGACAATGAAGTGGCAGAATGAGTTTCCACATGGTTCTATCAGCACTCGAGGAGAGGTAAAAAAGGCATTCTTGGAGAGGTTCTTCCCTATATCAAGACAACTGAAGATTGTAGATGACATTGGGTCTCACAAGAAACTGCCGAATGAAGCACTACATGATATTTCAGAGAACTTTTGGCAGAATCTTAAGCAGTGCCCCAATCTTCATCTCACAAAAGAGCATTTGAAAGAAGTTTTCTACATGTCTTGCAACTTTGTGACAAAGCCTATCATCAATGTTCCTTGTGGGGGATCATGCATGTCCACACTTTCCCAAACATAGTGGTAATCTTAGATTAGGTAGCCAAAAATAATAGGGCTTGGTACACTAGATATGGAGACCGTTCGAGGTTTATTTTCGAGATAATTGCAGAGTAGCGACAGAAGGACAAGGAACAGGATCAAGACATGGCCCATATGAAGACCCAATTAGATGTACTGGCGAAGTGGCTACTATATGGAGGCGCGGAAATGATGAAAGTCGTGGAAACAATACCTAGGCATAATAATCAAGGCTATACTATGATGAGTAGGTGAACTTCTTAGGCAGCCAGGGGGGTTATCGGTCGTTTAACGCCAGTAATCAAGGTCAGAACTATATTCATGAGATGGATCAAACAAATTGGAAAAACAAAGATATCTATAAGAATCGTAAGCGGCAGAATGATGGTGGTGGAAACTCAAAATTAGACGAGATGATGGCAAAGAATCTTGACAAAGTTGAGTCCATTGAGGCAGGGGTGTGAGACATGCGAGGAGAAATGTCCAATGATCGGAAGCTAGTCGACTTGCATTCCGCCTCAATCAAGCAACTAGAATAGCAGATGGGGCAACTGTCAGCCTCATTAATCAAGTAAAAGCTAGGTCACTTCCTAGTGATACTATTCAAAACCCAAAAAATGATGGTCACGGTATGGCAGTAACCAGAGGAGTAGTGAGGTACTTTCTGACCCTATTGTTACAAGTAATAAAGGTATACATGAAGCTGAAGGATACCTGACCCCATGGGGGTACATGTTGATCACGTGAGGGAAGAACCAGATGTGACTCCAGTAGAGCCTGAGGTTCCTAAATAGGCTCAAGAGAGACAAGCCAGTTGTCACACCCCATGCCCCGTTAGGGTGGACTGGCACCCGTTGCCGATAAGGCCCGGGAGAACCAACCTATACTAT
>JAPFFP010106325.1:0-19137 GCA_026153255.1 Solanum medicagineum
TCTTCTTCTCCTCTTCTTCTTCTTATTAATCCTCTACAAGAACACAAGACCTATTCTTCTTTCAAAGGAAAAAAAAAACACAAGTGTGCTATTTATAGAAAATCAAGTTTCCCCTAATTGCATCATAAGGGCTTTGAGTTTGCTTATTGACCAATTTGGTCCCAAACTTTTCTATTTTAATCCAATTAAGGACTTCCGATTCCGACGTAATTATCATCCCTAATTTAACGAGAGTACGGGGTCTAACAATACATTCCTTCCATCATCATCATATACATACATTCCTTTCATCGTCATCATATATATACATTTCTTTCATCATCATAAAGTCATTCATCTCATAAGACATGCATTGGACCTTTAATTCCTCAAGAAATCATAATCAGACATTTTATCAAACACTTGGTGGGTGTATTGTGCTAGTGTAAAACCATGCAAATAAAGAGTGAAATCATACTAGAAAATTCAATGTAAAACTATTAATAGATACTTGGTAACACCCTCAAGTAATATACATCAAAACCCTTCATCAAATCACTCAATAGATCTTGATTTCATAGCTCAAAACATGCTAAAATAGTCACAATTTCATAAACTCCAACATAGTGTGCAGTGAAATTCATAATAGATAAGACCCATGAATAAATCAACTTTAAATCATGCAATTCTGAGTAAAAGAGAGCTTGGGTATCATGGGTAGAATGATCCCATGAAAGAAACCGACATACATTAGCTTGGGAGAATAGCTTGATGAAGATTGGAGATGGAGACTTGAAGTTTGATTGAGAGCCTTAGAATCTGGATGAGTTTGAGACTTCAATTTAGGAGGTGAAATATTTTCTAAGTGTTTGGGAGTGTATTTGGGAATGCTTGAATGATAAGAAGGTGAAATAAGGCAAAGTACAGGAATTTTCACACATGGGGACACTTAGGCCCAAGACCCAAAAGCCTTGGATCGAGATAGAAAACTAGCTGCAAAAATACACAGAAGTGCGCCCTTGGCGCGTCGCGCCAGGGGCGTGGATCGTCTCTAGAAATCGCATTTTTGTGATTTTCAATTTTTGCTATGATTGCTCTTAAATCAGGGTTAGACCCATTACCCACTCATTTTGACCCCCAGAACAAGAATATAAAGTAGGATTTTTCATATCGTGCATGGATTTTGAGATATATGAAAATTACGATTCCAGACACTTTCGAGGCACATTTCGGGCACTTTTTGGGGTCATTTCAATATCTCTCCCATGGGAATATTTGTCCCCAAATGTCAAGGAAGCATATATGAGAGAGACAAACATGACCATTTCAACCTACAAAGAGATGTAACAATGCACTTAAACATCATTTCAGAAAATCTCATCATAAGTGTGTAATCATCGTGAACTTGTTAATTTAAACATGAATGCGTGCAACGACGTAGGGGCTGAAACATAAGAATTGAGATGATATAAAGGATGTAGATAAATAACTTAGTCTTGAGTGGAGTGGAATAGGTAAAGATATCGCTTTTACATGTCCGCTTCGGCCTCCCAAGTAGCACTTTCAACTTGTTTATTCGTCCAAAGGACCTTAACGGAAGCCACATCCTTGCTCCTCAACCTCCTTACTTGTCAATCCAAAATCTGAACCGGAACCTCTTCGTGGGTCGAATTGTCTTCAACAACACCCACCACATTAAGAGGCACAATAGTATTAGGGTCAGCCACACACTTCCTCAATATATACACATAGAAGACCGGATGAACCAACTCCATTTCACTAGGAAAATCCAACTCGTAGGCCACCTTACCAATCCTTCTCATCACCCTATAAGTACCCATATATCTAGGGCTTAACTTTCCCTTCTCTCCAAAACGGACCACACCCTTCATGGGTGACACATTCAAGTAGCTCCAATCACCAACCTTGAACTCAAGATCCCTTCTCCTCAAGTCGGCGTAGGACTTTTGATGAATTTGGGCCATCCTCAACCTTTCTCTAATCATCTTAACCTTCTAAAGAGCCTCCATAACCAGATCTGGTCCCAACAAAGCCACCTCTCCAACCTCAAACCACCCAACTGGTGATCTACAATACCGACCATAGAGAGCCTCAAAAGGAGCCATTCCGATGCTAGAGTGATAACTATTATTATATGCAAAGTCAATCAATAAAAGATGATCATCCTAAATACCCTTGGGCTCCAACACACAAACCCTAAGCATGTCCTCAAGTGTTTGGATAGTCCTTTCGGCTTGGCCATCCATTTGAGGGTGAAAGGTCGTACTAAGCTTAACTCTTGTACCAAGACCCCTTTGAAAGGACCTCCAAAAGTGTGAAGTAAATTGAGCCCCATGATCCGATATGATGGACAAAGGAACTCCATGCAATCTTACCAAGTCATGAATGTATAACCTAGCATATTATTCAGCCTTATATATGGTCTTAACCGGTGGAAAGTGAGCCGATTTTATCATCCTATCACCCACAACCCAAATGGAATCAAAATTGTTTCTAGTGTTGGGAAACCTAACCACAAAATCCATATTAATCACCTCCCACTTCTAAGTAGGAATCTCTATGTCTTGGGTTAGGCCACCCAAGCCTTTGATGTTCGGCTTTGACTTGTTGGCAACCATGGCAACCAGATACAAATTTGGCAATGTCTCTCTTCATGCCTCCCCACCAATACACATCCCTCAAATCTCTATACATTTTGGTGGAACCGAGGTGGATAGAATAAGAAGAATTATGGGCCTCATCAAGGATTTTCTACCTCAAACTATCAACATAAGGTACACACAACCTACCTTGGTACCTAAGGGCACCATATCCCCCTTGGGAGAAAACCTCCACTTTGCCCTCTTGCACCAAGGACTTCAACTCTAACAAGGAGGGATCAAAGTCTTGCATTACTATCACTTCATCAACCAAGGAAGACTAAGAACCATCAACAAAAACACCACCACCACTATCCATCTCTTCCAACCTATCCCCAACCTAGCCAACCAATGCACCTCCCTATCCACCTCTTTATCACCACCATCAACATGAGCTAGGTTACCCATAGATACCCTACTCAAGGAATCTGCCACAACATTAGCCTTACTGGGATGATAATGCACACTCATACCATGTTCTAGCCACCTTCTTTGACTCAAGTTGAGATCCTTTTGTGTGAAGACATATTGGAGGCTCATATGGTCGGTGAACACATCAACATTCACCCCATACAAGTAATGACACCAAGTCTTTAATGCAAACACAACGACGGCTAACTCAAGATCATGGGTAGGATAATTCTTTTCGTGCACTTTGAGTTGTCAGAAGCATAGGCTATGACCTTATCATTTTTCATCAACACACAACCTAAACCAATCGGGGAAGCATCACAATACACAACAAATCCCTCTAACCCTTTCGGTAGTGACAATATAGGAGCTAATACAAGCTTATCTTTCAATGTTTGGAAACTCCTTTCATATTCATCAGACCACACAAATTTGGCTTTCTTTTGAGTCAACTTTGTCATAGGGGAAGCAATAGAAGAGAACCCATTCATAAACCTCCGATAGTAACCCACTAAGCTCAAAAAGCTCCTAATATATGAAAGGGTCAATGGTCTATGACAATTTCTATTAACATCTGTCTTCTTAGAATCCACCTTAATACCATCCCCCGACACCGTATATCCTAGCAACGCAACCTCCCTCAACCAAAACTCACACTTTTCATAATTAACATATAACTTCTCTTCCCTTAATCTTTGCAACACAACCCTCAAATGGGCCCTATACTCCTCCTCACCATGAGAATAAATCAAAATATCATCAATGAATACCACAACAAATGAATCAAGGTAGGGTTTAAAGACCCTATTCATTAGATCCATGAAGATGGCCGGTGCATTGGTCAACACAAATGACATCACAACAAACTCAAAATGCCCATATTTAGTATAGAAGGCCATCTTAGGAGTATCACACTCCCTCACCTTCACTTGATTGTACCCGGACCGAAGATAAATCTTAGAGAGGTGGCTAGCTCCTTGCAATTGGTCAAACAAATTATCAATTCTTGGAAGAGGATACCTATTCTTGATGATGACCCTATTAAGCTATCGGTAGTCAATGCACATCCTAAGAGACCCATTCTTCTTTTTCATCAACAATACCAGCGCACCCCAAGGCGATTGGCTAGGTCTAATGAAACCCTTCTCCAACAAGTCCCTCAATTGTTCCTTTAGCTCCTTCAACTCTACCGGGTCCATACGGTAAGGGGGAATCGAAATGGGTTGAGTATCGGGGAGGAGATCTATATCAAAATCTATTTACCTTTCCACCAGGAAGGTCATTGGGAAAGACATCAAGGAACTCATTTACAACTGGAACCGACTCCATGGGAAGGACTTACACTCCACATCCCTAACCCTCACAAGATGGTAAAGAAACCCCTTAGAGATCAACTTATACACTTTAACACAAGAGATGAATCTACCCTTGACCACCACATCAGGACTCTCCCACTCAAGAACGGTTTCATTTGGGAATTGAAATTTGACCCTATAGGTTCTACAATTCAATAGAAGCATAGTATGCATGCAACCAATCCATCCCAAGAATGACATCAAAATCAACCATGTCCAATTCAACAAGATCACAAGGCAACATTTTATATAATATGCAAATGGGACAATTTCTATAGACCTTTCTAGCAACAATAGATGCATCTATGAGAGTAGACACCTCATATGAATCATGCAACAATTCAGGCTTAACATGGAACTTTTTTGCAATAAAGGGGGTAACAAAAGAAAGAGTGGCACCCGGATCAATCAAAGCATGCACATCAAAATCAAAGACTTTCAACATTCCGGTAAAGACGTCGGGCACCTCATCAACCCTTTGCCTTCCTTGCAAAGCATAAAATTGGTTGTGCCTAGGAGTATCATCGTGTTGCCACCTCTCCCCAATGGGAGCGCATTATCACCTTGTGGACGAACCTCCTTTCCTTTGTTACAATTTCGGGGGCAATCCATCACCTTATGCCCAACTTCCCCACAACCATAACATACATTAGTATCCCTCAAACATGGGTTACTATGAGCCCTACCACATTTTAGAAACCCACCATTAGGAACCATACCCCAAGCACCTTGGGCCCTTGTAAAATCATTACCAACCTTCTTATTAGATGCATGAGAAGACCCTTGGCCTTGATGGAACGTCCTACCCTTTTAAAACTTACCATCAAAATGGGCGCTCTTGGCCTCATGACTCCTCCTCTTCCTCAACTTCTCCTCTTTCATTTGCTCGACATAGGTCATCAAGCAGGACAAGTCCATGTCACTAATCAACATGGAAGATCGACATTCCTCACTCACTAAGTTGAAAATACCCATCACTAATTTGTTCATCCTAGACCTTGGGTCGGCCATCAAGTGGGAAGCACACTTAGATCAACTTTGGGGAATACTCCCTCACACTCATAGGCCTTTGTCTCAAATTCATAAATTTCTCCAATTTAGCTTCCCTAAGTTCAAGAAGGAAGAACCGATTAAGGAAAGCCACCTTGAACTCCTCCCAGAGCACCACATAGTTGACTCTCTTCCCTTCCTTCCATTGTGAGAACGATATTTGTGCAACCCCCTTGAGTTGGTAAGCCTAATCAATAAATTCTTGAGGGTCCTCATCTGCCTTTGACCCATAGAATTTCAGGATTCATTCTCATGAAATCCCTCACCCGAGAAGCCAATGTAGGAGCATGAGGGGCTTGGGCCCCTTGGTTGGCTTGGTTGGCCACAACTTGTGCAATCAAAGTTAGAGGATCCCGGAGCTCCCCATTAACCGGTTGCTCCTTGAGTGTGCGGGCTCTTCTCCATCTTATGTTAGACATGATCTAGCATAGGAAAGAATAATCGTTAGGGGGGAATAACCTACTTCAACTCTATAGCATGACTTAGAACATGAAGAAGGGAAATATTTCCTAAAATGCCTCACAACCTCCTACTCATAGTTGTGGTATACAACACAACTATGAATAAAACTCTAATAGAAGCTGTGTGTTGGACTCAGAGGATCTAACAACCTAGTGCCCTGATACCAAGTTTGTCACGACCCAAACCTAGGGCCTAGATGTGCCACAGTGCATGGAACCCAGAAGGAACCCCAAGCAAGTCTCTTAACATATCATTACACATCCTTGGTTGCAAAATCAATAAAACACAAGAAGAGATAGTAAATTGGGACATCCGGGGCTAAGGGAACACTTTCACATCATAGACATC
Source organism: Solanum medicagineum (assembly GCA_026153255.1). Lineage (NCBI taxonomy): Eukaryota > Viridiplantae > Streptophyta > Magnoliopsida > Solanales > Solanaceae > Solanum > Solanum medicagineum. The sequence goes on from JAPFFP010106325.1 coordinate 6,266, forward strand.
AAGAACAAGAGAGTCAAGGCTCATAGCATAGGAACATAACATGTTCAACAACACCTCTACTACATAGAGAAGAGCAGAGGCTATGACAAACAACCGAGCTCACCCTCATAGTCAATACATAAAATTAAAGAAAGATAAACTTAGTACATAACAAGAGATCATAAGCAACTTCTCAGAATGAAGGACTCACCAACAAGCTTGAGAGACAATCGTACTAGCCACGTGGAGGAGGAGGATGATCAAGCGGTGCACCGATTCCTACATGGTGACATCATGTAGGTATAGAGTATATGTTAGTACATTTGAATGTACTAAGTATGTAGGATGCAATGCAACAAGTGATAAGCACCATAAAAAAATGCATAACATAGGCAATGAATAAGATTTTAGCAATATGACATATATGAATGATGCTTGAAGTAAAATCATGCTTATATAAATCATAATACAAGTGTAAGGAGTGACCATTCTTAGAGCAATCCAAGATCTACCACCTCCTTGTAGAGGCGCATGAGGTGCAAACCCCTTCATGAGGCTGATGGAGTACAAAACCCCCAATAAGGTAGATGGGTACAAACCCCCAATATGGTTGATGGGTACAAACCCCCAACATGGTTGCACAGGCCTTTCACCTCCCGAGCGAGGCGATCGAGGTACAAACCCCTAAACAAGGTTACCCGGGCTTACAACCTCCCGATTGAGGCTTGGTCATCCCCAACACTATAGAGATAATATACATACATTCCTTCCATCATCATCATATGCATACATTCCTTTTATCATCATCATATACATACATTTCTTTCATCATCATAAAGTCATTCAACTCATCAAAAATGCATTGGACCTTCAATTTCTCAAGAAATCATAATCTAGATATTTTATCAAGAACTTGATGGATGTGTTATGCTAGTGTAAAACCATGCAAATTAAGAGTGAAATCATGCTAGAAAATTCAATGTAAAACCATCAATATATACTTGGTAACATCCTCAAGCAAAATACATCAAAATCCTTCATCAAATCTCTCCATAGATCTTGATTTCATAGCTCAAAACATGCTAAATTAGTCATAATTTCATAAATCCCAACATAGTGTGCAGTGAAATTCATAATAGATAAGACCCATGAATAAATCAACTTTAAATTATGTAATTTTGAGTAAAAGAGAGCTTGGGTATCATGGGTGAAAGGAGCCTATGAAAGAAACGCACATACCTTAGCTTGGGAGAATAGCTTGATGAAGATTGGAGATGGAAACTTGAAGTTTGATTGAGAGACTTAGAATCCGGATGAGTTTGAGACTTCAATTTAGGAGGTGAAATATTTTCTAAGTGTTTGGCAGTGTATTTGGAAATGTTTTGAATGATATGAGGGTGAAATAAGGCTAAGTATATGCATTTTCATGCGTGGGGACACTTAGGCCCAAGACCCAAAAGCCTTGGACCGAGATAGAAAAATAGCTACAAAAATACACAGAAGCGTGCCGTTGGCGCGTCGTGCCAGGGACGCGGATCGTCTCTAGAAATCGCATTTTTTCAATTTTTAAATTTTGTTATGATTACTCTTAAATCGTGGTTATACCCATTCCCCACTCAATTTGACCCCCTGAACAAGAATATGAAATCGAATTTTCGATATCGCGCATGTATTTTGAGTTATATAGAAATTATGATTCTGGGCACTTCTGAGACACATTTTTGGGCACTTTTTGGGGTCGTTTCGGGATCCTATCTTATATTATCAAAAAAAGGGTGGTATTCCCATAAATCTTTTACCTGATATTAACCGAAAAGAGGTATTTCTTGTAAGGTAACCAAAAAGGGTGTTGTACCCGTAAGGTGTTTGTGAAGCACTTTCCAAAAAATGGAGGTTCCCATAGGTTGAGTACATGATTTATCTTGCCAAAGTAGACCACTCCTTTATTCGATGTGTAGTGACCATTAGGATTCCAAGTAGTAGCTAACTAGGTCTTATTTGTTGGTTATGGTTAAGTATAATATGATTTATGATTTGGCTATCCTCATGCATGTATTTGACTAAGGCATTGATCATTTATGTCATATTGAGCTTATAACCATTGACTATAATTATGTATTTTGTTTGATTATGAATTATGTTTCCTTGTTGCATTGCACCCCACATACTTAGTAATTCCAAATACTAGCACATACATTTTGCCTACATAATCTAAACATGTAGAGACCGGAGTTCCTATTCATCCTCCTTCTCCACGTGGCTAAATGACTTTTTGAAGATTGCTATTGGCGAGTCCTCTACTTCGGGGACAACATCCACTTTAATTATTTCTTTTGTTAAGACTTGTCTATTATGGATATTTACATTTGAGGGTGAGCCTGGGAGATGTCTTGGCCCCTATTCCACTCATGCTGGAGATGTTGTTTGATATAGATATGTTTGTATGAGCTTGACTTCTATTACACTTATGTAATTATGGAAGACTTCCCTTAGTCCTTATTCCCTTTTATACTTGTATAATGATGATGAGATGGACATCCTAAGTCTTTTTTGTCCCCATAGCGTGAGTCATACTTACCCATCCCTTAGTATTTTTATTTGCAATGTGTTCATGCTAATCCTTTTCTATATCATCCCCATAGCTTGAGGCCAAAGTCCCGCCCCCCTTAGAATTACTTGAGTGTTTTTTAAATTATGCTTCCGCCTTCAAGGATGTGCTATATACGCTTAAGAGGCTTGTTTGGGGTCTCTTCGGATTCCTTATTCACCGTGTCACGTCTAGGCCCTAGGTTTGGGTCGTGACAAGCTTGATATCAGAGCAATATATTTGAAAATGTCCTAAAAAATCCAACACACTGCGTCAAGTAGAGTCCTGTTCATAGTTGTGAAGCATGCCACAACTGTGAATCAAAGGCTGTAAAGCATTTTAGGAAATGATTCACTTTTTGTTAATCTATGTCGTGCCTTTGGCCTTAATTTAAAGTTTCCTCTCTAATGGATGGCCTTTTGCTCTTCAAGGTTATGCCACCAAGAAGAATTCCACAAAGAGCTCCTTCCCCCAAAGGTGACCTGGCCCCTCTAGTTCCTCAAGATCCCCAAGAAGAAGAAGTGGTCATACATGCCTAATATCAAAATATCATTGGTTGCTTAGGAGAAGTCATGACCAACCAACTGAACCGAGGAGCCCAAGATCCTCATGCTCCTACTACGGCCTCAAGAGTTAGGGATTTTACAAGGATGAACCCTCCATAGTTTTATGGCTCCAAAACGAAGGATGATCCATAAGAATTTATTGATGAGATGTATAAAGTGCTTGCTATTATGGGGGTGAGTTCGGAGGATAAGGCGAAACTTGCGGCTTGTAAACTCAAAGGCCTTGCTCAAATTTAGTTTGCTCAATGGAAGATGGAAAGGGAGAATAATGACCCTATCCCATGGGAGGAATTCAAAGCTGCCTTCCTCAACCGTTTCTTTCCTATTGAATATAGAGAGACAAAGAAGATGGAGTTCATGAATCTCAAGAAAGTCTCCATGAGTGTGAGAAACTATTCTCTCAAATTTCATCAAGCTCACAAAATATGCTCCTCACTTGGTTACTGACTCTAGAGCAAGGATGAACAAGTTTGTGTCAGGAGTATGCAACTTGGCTAATGAATAATATCGAACTGCCATGCTTGTGGGTGATATGGACTTATCTCGACTCATGACTTACCTGAGGAACTTGAAGTGGAAAAGCTTCGAAAGAGGAGGACTGGGGAATCCAAGAGGGTTAGATGTGATGGTGGGTTCCAAGGTGCTAAGGGTGGTCGATTTCGATAAAGCCACAAATTTCTAGGCCAAGGGTCCTCTAATGCTCAAAACCAAAGGTTTACCAATTATAGGGTGGCCAACCCTAAAGCTCATAGTGGTAATGGTGGACATATTATTCCTAAATATAGAAGGTACGGTAAGAATCATGGTGATAGATACTATAAAGATATGGTTGCTTGCTTCGAATGTGGCAAAATGGGCCAAAATATTGTGATTGTCCAAATGCTCAAAATAAGGGAAGAGATGGTCGTCCTCAAGGACGAGGTGACCATGGTCATCAAAGGTCACAAGGTGGTAAAAAAGGGAATTCTATATGTCATAATCGATTTTATGCTCTTCAAGGGAGGCAAGGGCTGGATGAGGCTCTTGATGTTGTTACCGGTATGTTAAAGGTTTATGATTTCAATGTGCATGCTTTATTGGATTAGAGAGACACTTTCTCTTTTATTACTCCATTTGTTGCCAATATACTTCATATGTGTCTCGAATTGTTACGTGAACCATTTGAGGTGTCTACCCCCATTGGTGCGTCTACTGTTGCTAGAAGAGTCTATAGCGATTGTCCCGTGTCTATATTGCATAAAGTCTTGCCTTGTGATTGTGTTGAGCTTGATATGTTAGATTTTGAAATCATTCTTGGTATGGATTGGTTACATGCATATCATCCTTCTATTGATTGTTGAACCTGCAACATTAAGTTCTAATTTCTTAATGAGCCCATCCTTGAGTGGGTAGGTCATGATTCGGTGGTTAAGGGTTGAATCATCTCTTCCCTTAAGGCCCAAAAGTTATTTTCTAAGAGTTGCATTAACCATCTTGTAAGGGTTAGGGATGTAGAGTCTGAAGTCCCTCCTATTGAGTTGGTTCTTGTGGTCTATGAGTTTCTGGATTTCTTTCCCGATGAACTCCCTAGCATTGTTCCCAAAGGGAAATAGATTTTGTTATAGACATCCCATATACACAAACCATTTCCATGCCTTCCTTCTGTATGGCCCCGATGGAACTGGAAGAGTTAAAAGGATCAATTGAAAGATTTATTGGAGATGGATTTTATAAGGCCTAGCAAGTCACCTTGGGGTGCATCAGTATTGTTTGTAAGAAAACAAATAGCCCACTTAGGATGTGCATTGACTACCAACAACTCAATAAGGTCACCATCAAGAACAAGTATCCTTTGCCAAGGATAGATGACCTATTTGATCAATTATAAGGGTCTAGTCACTTCTCTAAGATTGACCTTTGATCCAGATATTATCCAATCAGGGTAACAGAGTATGACATTCCTAAGACGACATTTTAGACTAGATATAGGGCATTTTGAATTTGTTGTGATGTCATTTGGCATAACTAATGCACCAACGATGTTCATGGATCTTATGAATAGGGTGTTTAAACCCTACCTTGATATGTTTGTGGTGGTGTTTCATAGATGATATTTTGATTTATTCCCGGAATGAGAATGAGCACATAAAGCATTTGAGGGTAGTATTGCAAACCTTGAGGGATGAGAGGTTGCTAGCTAAGTTTGACAAATACAATTTTTGGTTGAAAGAAGTTGCTTTTCTAGGGCATGTGGTGTTGGGTGAAGAGATTAAGTGGATCCTAAAAAAGATTGGAGGTGGTGAGAAATTAGCCTAGGCCCTTGACTATGACAATATTAGGAGTTTTTTTGGGCTTAGCGGGCTACTATTAGAGATTTGTTGAGAGATTTTCTTCAATTGCTTCCCCTTGGAAAAAATGAGACAAAGAAGGCTAAATTTGTTTGGACCAATGAATGTGAAAAGAGTTTCTAAATTTTGAAAGACAAGCTTACATCCGTTCCTATTTTGGTTCTACTGGAAGAGTTAGAAGGGTTTGTAGTCTATTATGATGATTCAAGAATTGGCTTGGGGTGTGTGTTGATGCAATGTGGCAAAGTCATAGCCAATAATTCTAGGCAACTAAAGGTTTGAGCATAATTATCCTACCCATGATTTTGAGCTAGCGGCTGTGGTATTTGCTTTGCAAAATATGGCGTCAATACTTCTATATGGTTCATGTATATGTCTTCACCGACCAAAGAGTCTCCAATATGTGTTCACCCAAAGAGATCTAAATTTGAGGCAAAGAAGGTGGTTGGAACTCTTTAAAGATTATGACATGAGTGTGTATTATCACTCGAGTAAGGCTAATGTTGTTGCCGATCCTCTAAATAGAGTGTCCATAGAGAGTATGGCTTATACTGGTGCTGGTAAGAAGGAATTGGTGATGTGCCGCCAAAATACAACACTTTTGATGCTTAAAACTTAGAATTTTGTGTGTTCTCAAAGCGATGTTAGTGGGTTTGATTTGTTTTTATGTTTATTTTTCAGGAGTACAGTATTTGGCAAAGTTCTGCAAAATTCCAGTTTTTGAAGACTTATGAGCTACTCTACGTTGGATTATTCCACAAACCGTAGAGAAGTTTCATGAGTAAGATCCAATGAAGGGCCTAGTTTCAGATCTTGCATCTACGAACTGTCAAGCGAGCTGTAGATGTTTTCACGAGTCGTGGATTGGGTTCGTGCCTGAAGGATTAGAGTTTGAAGAGTTTTTGACGAGCTGTCAGATGAAACCCTCTACAGGCAGTAAGTCCAAAGACAGCCCGTAACAAGGTCTCGTGGATTGGAAGTCAATTTTTGGAAAATGCACAGTACGAAGCCCAAGTCGGGACCATGGATCTTTATACAACCCATAACCTAGTTCGTAGAAGCTGCCGAATCCAATTTTTCTAATCTATATTGGATTTATATTTTAATTATTATAAATAGGTTTTTAGGATTTTTAGACATAGAGACACATGAGAGAACAAAAAAAAAAATACTTTTTTGACTTCATATTTTGTGATTTTTACATTGAAAACATCACGTTGTGATTTCTTGTGGAGAATTTGGATTTCTTGTTCTTACTTTCATCATTGATTATGCTATTTGATATTATGATTCTTTCATCTATAATGATTATACATAGTTAGATCCATAACTAGGGTTGTGGGAACCATGAAGAACTAACAAGCTAAAAGGGTATAATTTGTAATTCTTGAAAAGTGTGCATGCATGTATTAATTATTTCTCTTCGTTATGATTCTTTTTAATGGTGGCCAACCTACCTTATTCTTACTGACTAGATCAAGGAAGTAGTGAATCGAAAAAGAGATTAATTAACAGGATTCGATGTGATCCTTCTCATCAAATCAACCAAACTAGATCAAAGGATGATTGTACTGGAACAAAAGGTAAGGGTTAGTAATGTCATACTGCCGTGATGGATTAAATCATGCAGTGAAATTTACTTCTCGCCTGGATCAAAGCATTTGGTAAACCTAACTTACCGTTTTGCATGCTACATACTAGAAAAAATAATGATTATATAGTGATACCAAGTTAGGAATTCATGGAGAATACAGTACCCTAGTTACTTCTCTCACTGATTTCACAATACTTGCTCTAGTTTAGGTTTATTTCCTGCAATTACAAACCCCTCTTCGGGAGATAAGTAGGTTAATTCATTCAATTTGCTTGCAATTACTCTAGATCTAGACTATATTCCTTGTGGATTCGACCTTAACCTTGGTTAGGTTACATATTTTGACAATGATCACTTATACCTTCAAAAAGGAGGTGTAGTTTGGGTGACTTCAAAATTTTGGCGCCGTTGTTGGTGAATACGACTTTTAGACTGGTTTAATTTGAGTAATTTTGGAATTAATCCTTATTTTCATCATTTAATATTTTTTTTGTTTTGTTTCAGTGTACAGGTGTTGTGTATGCACAACACTCATAGTCGAGGCAAACCCAGACCCCGACATCCAGAAGACACTGAGAAGAACGGCCCAGAACAATGTGAATAACACTTCAAATTATGCCGTGAATGCAACACATAATTAGAATAATAATAATAATAATAATAATAATAATAATAATAATAATAATAATAATAATAATAATAATAATAATAACCCAACACCACTTAATGATGTTAATCTGTTACTACAGGATCTGCAAGCCGTGGCTAACATATGGAATCAATATAGGCTTGATCCTACGACGATGGAAGTCACTTGAGATATTGTGTTAACTCCATTACCGGATGATACAAAATTCATCGTTTCGAGTTGGTTACTTTTAATGCTACAAAACAGAGGGTTGTTCGCAGACTTACTATCAGAGGATTCACATAATCATCTACACAATATTTTCTTCGTCTGCTAGAGTATGATGGGAAGTTAGAATCTGTCCATGGATGTCGTTGGGCTCCATGTCATCCCATTGTCTCTAACAGACAAAGCGACACTATGGTTATCCTAGCTCTCATAGAGTTCAATCACCAGCTATGCAGAAATACAAAAGGCCTTTTTGGAAAGGTTCTTTCCTAGGTCGAAGAAGCTGAAGTTAAAGGATCAGATTAACAACTTCGAGCAATTGTCTTGTCACGACCCAAACCTAGGGTTTAGGTGTAATATGGAGAATGGGAACTCGAGTGCCCCCAAAAAAGCCTCAAGTATCCATATTCACATCATCGGTTTGGTTCGGAAGCATATACAAATAGTAAATACTTAGTTCTAAGGGAAGGGAAGGTAAGACTTACGTTATAGGGATGTCATAGGGATAAGAGATTAACATGAATTCACATAGCACATCGCACATAAGAACTAAGGGGCAAGTAAGTATGGCTTACTCTGTGAGGGTAATTCAGGACTTAGGATCTTTCAAATTTCCATATCATAATCCATACATACTTATCATAATTCTCATAATCAATCCAAAATAGCCATATCCCATAGATAACCATAACCATAAACTCCTAATACAACACATAACTTATTGATCCGACAAGAGTCTATAATATTTCCAATAATGCCTCTAGACATAAGAATGGACGGAGGCCAAGACGTGTCTCGGGCTCACCCTCAAAGTAAATAGAAAGGTGGAAGAAACATAAAGTAGATAGATGGTGGCTTGTCCTTAGATGATAAGACTCACCACAATACTTTCTCAAATCTTATCAAGCCGTCAAACAGTGGATAAAGGTAGTCTCCGATCCCTACATAGTTAGATTTTGCAGGCAAAAGTATGCGTTAGTATGTTTGAATGTAGTAAGTATGCAGGCATGCAATGTATCGACTTATCAAACCTCCATTTCAATGTTAGATGACAAGGGCACATAATATAGAAAGAATAATATATCCATAGAAGAGTAGTATACAATATGCCATGAAGTTCATGATGCATTAAATGCAAAATGCTCATATATAGTAGAGATGTGCGATGTGACCTCAACCGACATATAAGACCAAACATGCTATTCCTTGGAATACCCATGTTATTCCCACACTGGAAAAAAGGTGGTCTACTTGCCAAAGAAAAACCATACTTCTCGTTACGGGCCTCCCATTTTGGAGAAGTAATGTGATGACCCAAGCTTAGAGCCTAGATGTGACCGGCGAATAGGGAACCCGAAGGAACCCCGAACATGCCTCATAACATATCATTAAACTTCCTTGATCACAAAAGCAATTAAATTACAATAAGAGATAAGCATAAACAAGATGAATTGGGACTAAGGGTAAACTTTCGTGTCATAAACATCAAGAAACAAGAGAGTCAAGAATCATAGCATAGATACATAACATGTCCAACAACACCTCTAAACATAGATACTTAGCGAGGGATAAGACAAGTAACCAGGCTCACCCCCACAGTCAAAATACACATAAAAGAAGGATAGTTTTAGAACATTACATGAGATCATAAGCAACGTCCCCGGAATGGAGGACTCACCAACAAGCTTGAGTGAAACTATACTAGCCACGTGGGTGGAGATGCTCAAGCAGGGCTCCGGTTCCTACATGGTGATATCATGTAAGCATAGAGTATGCGTTAGTACATTCGAATGTACTAAGTATGTGGGATGTAATGCAACAAGAGATAGGCAACATAATCAAAATGTATAATCGTAGCACGAGATAGTATGTTAGCAACATGGCATGCATGAATAATACTTGTAGTAAAACATGGTTGAAAATAATCATACTTTCATAACTTATTTAACATAATAAGACGACATGATTGGATCTTCCAAATACCTTGTACTAGTGGGTGAGGAATATAGCATAGGTCATAACTCCTTCTAGTAGGTAATAGGTAGTACATGAGGGTAAAAAGATAACATAGTTGATAACCCCTACATGTAAACAAAAGATAATGAATAACACATGAGGGAAGGAAGGTAACATAGGTCATAGCCCCTACATGTATGCATATGAGGGTAAGATTCCACATAGTTCATAACCACTTCATATGAGTACATTGCATAACCTCAAATCATACATGAGGGTAAGGAGTACCACATAGTTCATAACCCTTTCATGTAGATATGAGCAAGTGAATAGCACAAGTGGGTGGAGTGTAGCATAGGTCATAACCCCAACATATGAGTACCTTTCATAACCTCAAACCATACATGAGGGTAAGAAGTACAACATTGTTCATAACCCCTACGTGTGGATATGATTAAGTGAATAACATTGATTCGTACATGAGGATAAGGTGTACAACATAGTTCATAACCCCTACATGTAGGAATAGGCATTGCACTAGAGGGTAAAACATACAACATAGTTCATAACCCCTTCTACTAGGCTTCATAATTCACAAGAGCTTAAATATTAGCATAAGGACTCAATAACCCATCAACGATTCCCAAGAACATAACGACATGAGAGCCTAACAATTTTCTTGTAATACTATAGGTGCCTTACATGTTTTAAACACTCATATGCACATTCCTTTCATCACCATATAGTCATTCAACTCTTAAGAAATGCATTGGACTATCAATTCCTCAAGAACCTTAAACCCGACATTTCATCAAATAATTGGCGGATGTGTAGTGCTAGTGTAAAATTATGCAATTCAAGAGTGAAATCATGCAAGAAAACTTGAAGTAAAATAGCCTACCAACACTTGGTAATACCATCATGCAATATATATTGAAATCCATCATCAAATCTCATAATAGACCATAGTTTAATACCCAACACATGCATAGTTACAATAGACAAACCATCTCATAGTATGATCTTGAAATAGGTAGACATGTGTTTCCAATCAAAATTTCATTGAAAATCCAGCATAATTTGTAATCATATTTCATATTAAGTAATACCCATAAGTAAATCAACTTTAAATCATGGAATTTATGTAAAAAGGAAGCTTGGGTTTCATGGGTTAAAGGAACCCATGAATGAAACCCACATACTTTAGACCTTGAATTTCTTGAAAATGAGTTGTGAAAGACTTGAACTTTTGAAGTGGGTCTTGGAATCCAAAACTTGCTCTTGAGTTTCCTTGAATTTGTATTAGGGTTTTGATGGAGGCTCTTGAGAGGATTTGAGAGTGTATTCGAATTGGGAGGAGTGAATTTGATCTTTGGAAATAGGGTTACGTCTTTAGGTGGTGTTGAGATAGAATTGGAATTCCTAAAATACCAATAGAAATGGCTAAATTTACGGAATGCCATTAATGAGGCGAAATTTGGCGAAAACCCGTATATACTCCTATACATATAAATTCTACGAAAACAGACATAACGTCTTCATCCGAACTCTAAATAAGGTGAAACCAAGCGAGTTGGAAAGCTAATTCAAAGAGATTTGATTTGGTAGGTCTTGAGCCACCTAGTTCTTTGTGTGCTAAGAGATATGCCCCTTTAAAGTTGACCCTGCTACCGGTAATTGTGCAAAACTTAGCCAACGGGAATTCCTTTGAACTTGGCTTGATGTTGGGGACCCACGATGGTCTTAAATGACATGAATAAGCTTCACTTAGATTTGAATGAGAGCTTGAAGCTTGAATGAATTTCTTGAGACCCGGAAGTGAGTATGGGACACTTGAATTGAGTGAAATATTTGTCTAAGTGTTTGAGAGAGTATCGGGGAATGTATTGTATGATATGAAAATGAAATGAGGCTAAGTGTAGAAATTTTCACGGATGGGAAGGCTTAGGCCCAAGACCCAAAAGCCTTGGACAGAAATAAAATAACTGGGCATGAAATAAGGTAGTGGCGCGCCCCAGTCGCGTCGCGTAGGCACACTGTTTTTGTTGTTCACTTGAAATTTTGCTACGGTTGCTGTAAAATTTGGGTTAGACCCATTGCCCACTCAAATTTGCCCCATGAACAAGAATATGAAGTCAGATTTTCGATATCACACAACAATTTTGAGATATATGGAAATTATGATTCCAGACGTTTTCGAGACACATTTTCGGGCACTTTTTGGAGTCGTTACAATATCCCCCCCTTGGGAACATTCGTCCCCAAATGTCAAAGAAATGTACAAGAGAAGAGTAATTATAAAGAGGTCAGCCCCAATAAGAATGCAACAATACACTTTAAAACACCATTTTCAAAATCTCAGCATAAGTGTAAAATCACCATGAACCTTCTCAATGTAAACATGAATGCATGAAAATGACTCAGGGGCTAGAATATGAAGCATGAAATCACAAAAAGGAGTTTGACTTGTTATCATAAGCTTGAATAAAAAAGAAAGAGGCACTGATATTGCTTTTCCATGCCTTCTCCAGCTCCCCGAAAGACACTCGATTCTTCTAATGGGCCTTGACGAGCACCACCTCCTTTTGATCAACTTTCCACCCTTCCTTCTAGTACCTCAATTGGGACCTTCTCCTATGCCAACTTATCGCCCACAACACCCACAACTGCAAGGAGTTCTATGACACTAGAGTCACCAACATATCCCTTCAACCTAGAAGCATGAAGAACCGGACGAACCTTACCCATATCCATAGGCAATTCCCATCCGTATGCAACCTTACAAATCTTCCTCTACATTTTATAAGGACTCACAACCATAAACTCATTAGTCAACCTTAAACACACATAACCCACTTGGTACCACAAACCACCATCTCCCCCTTGTGGAACAACCTCCATTCCACCATCCTTACTCCCAAAGCTTCCGACTCTAATAAGGCGGAACCAAGGCCTTACTTAACTAGAACTCTCCAACCAAAGAATATCGGAACCACAAAGAACACTA
>JAPFFP010106355.1:0-19135 GCA_026153255.1 Solanum medicagineum
ATCTATATCAGGATCGGCCCTGGCTAGGCTTTTTCTTTCACCCCTTGGGCTACCCCCCGTGATAGGATCGACCCTGGTTAGGTAATTCTTCCACCCCTCGGGTTACCATCCATCAACAGGCAATATACTTTATCTTTCAATTACCTTTGAGATGATTCTTTTGGTGGCCATAATATTGGAGTTCTAGGACTAAAGATATAGCATATGACATATAAACAATCACAAAAGACAACACCATAATAAAAGGAGTAGGTTACACAAATAATGAAATGCATAGGAGGTAGAGCAACACATGAACTTTATTTAATAGAACAAACTCATGTATCTTGGTATCCAAGTATGTATGCAGATTTGAAGGTGACTATGTATGGGAACATACGAACATGTGAAATAGTTGAGACACGGTTAATAATTGAGTCGGAGCTGGTAAGTGCCTTTATGTGCCATAATACGAAATCAAGTAGCCTTACAAACCTCGCTGTACGACCTCGCTATTACCTCGAGATAACCTTCCATTCTTCCAAATATTATCTACAACATAATAGGTGATAAAACTAGCATTACCATCCAATAAATACATCTTGGCAGCCCAATATCATAAAAAAAAAAACACACAGGCAGCAAGCGGATAATTACAAACCCGAGCGTATTGTTTCAACCTTTCCGCCCCTAATCGTATTTTGTACTACACATTCTCATATACATATCATGTGCAGCCTGTTTTAGTGCCATAACTGTCCTACAACAGCCCACAAGGCACAATACATAACAATTTTACACAACATACAAATGGGCGGCATAACGTTACATCCCTTCGCCAATTTTGACGTCGACAATTCCAAACTTCTTCCAACTTTAACCAAACAGTCCCCACCATATATACACATAAAACCAGTTTTAAAACAGTTCAAAAATAGTCCTCAAAATAGGTAGAGGATGTGAGACCATAGTCCTCAATCAATCAGCCCACAAGTGCCTATTACGAGCACAATTACGATATCACACAAGAACTCACTTTCGCGGACTGTAAAAATAGAGCAGCAGCCTTTAGACATCATTATAAAACCAATACTCATTAAAAGCAGCATCCCTTCATAATCAATCTAACCAAAAAGAGAAAAGCTTCCAAATAAGCAAGAAAAATGTACAACAACTTTTGGAACACATGTTGTCCAACAATTTCAGCAAGCATAACTAGCATATATTTCTTGTTTGTCATGGGATAAGTATAACAAATACATGGAAATTTCCACTTACCTTACCCTTCAAGATTCAGGATTCCTTCAAGAATCCTAGAGGGTTGTGTTGGCTTCCTTGTGAAGTGAAGTAAAGAGAAAACAAGACTCTTTAGGAAAGATGAAAATTGTTTCAAGTGAAATGACTTAAGGGGCTGTTTTGAAGCCCTTTTAAAGGGTCTCTTTGCGTGACATTCTCTTGCACTTTTGATCACATATTAGTACATGTTAAAAAGTTGGTGTACAGCAGCTTAGCCCTCACACTTGGGCCTAAATGGGTTTTAAAGTTGATGGGCCTTGGCTGCCCATTTTTCCTAATTCCTCTTCATTTAGTTTAGGCCCAATTAGTCAGGTGGGTTGTGATGTACTTGGGCCCTTTTGATATCCTTCTTGGGCAGAAAATATATTCCATTTATAATACTAAAATATGGGATAAAGTTACATCCTTATCACGGACTTTATTCATAATCAAACTTGGACAAATTCGACGTCAGTCCTCGCCTCTGTTTAGCTAGCAATTTAAGCTAGGCAAATAGGTGACTTGCCTGCTAGCTTCCTAAGTCCTACAAGCACCTCAATTCTCTCACTTTGCTTAGGGTTGTGATCTCCTAAATTTGACATAAAACTTATTTACACTAGACCCTCTTCAGCGTTAGACATACATATCGCCCTATAATTTGAGATTCAAGCACTTTTTAAAATGGGCGCTAATTTGACCAAATCATATCATGTTTCATTTGCGTAGTACTAGTATTGTAAGATGTGGGGTGTTACACTATCACTCTAGCATCGGTATGGCTCCTTTTGAGGCTCTTTATGGAAGGCGATGTAGGTCACCGGTCGGTTGGTTTGAGGCTGGAGAGGTGGCCTTATAAGGACCGCATCTGGTTATGGATTCTCTTGAGAAGGTTCGGATGATTAGAGAAAGGTTAGGAAAGGCCCAAAGTCATGAAAAATCTTACGCTGATGTGAGAACAAGAGACCTTGAATTCAAAGTGGGTCATTGAGTTTATTTGAACATTTCTCCAACGAAAGGTGTGGTCCGTTTCGGTAAAAAGGGGAAGTTGAGTCCAAGGTACATTGGTCCTTGTGAGGTCTTGAAGAGGGTTGGCAAGGTAACCTATGAGTTGAAGTTTCCTAGTGAAATGAACTTGGTTCATCCGGTGTTCCATGTCTTTATGTTGAGAAAATGTGTGGGTGACCCTAATGCCATTGTGCCTCTTGATGTGGTGGGTGTTGTTGAGGATAACTTGACTTATGAGGAGGTTCCGGTTCAGATTTTGGATAGGAAAGTGAAAAGATTGAGGAACAACGAGGTGACATCAATTAAGGTCCTTTGGAGGAACCAGCAAGTTGAAAGTGCTACATGGGAGGCCGAGGTAGACATGCAAAAGCGATATCCTTATCTTCTCCACTCCACTCAAGCCTAGGGTACCAATTCTAAGTCCCCTATGTGATTACAAGTCTTAAGTTGGCCTTTTCCACAGAATAGGGGAATCTTGTACATTTCATGCATTCATGTTCATGTTAATAATATTATGGGAATTTTGATGTTCATATTGAGAATTTCTTGAAGACCATATTTAGGTGCATTGTTGCATCCATGTTTTAGCAAAAATTTTCATGACTACTTTCCTTGTATACGTTTTCCTAATATTCGGGGACGAATGTTCCCAAGGGGGAGACATTGTGAAACCCCATAACTCTATGCTCTTATATATCCATGTTTTAAACCTCATTTGGTTAGATTTGGGGTGTATTAGGTTCATGGGAAACTCCTAGCACCTAAACGAGTTCAAGACTTCCCTAAGAGTTAAGTTTTGGGTGATGGTTCATGCAAGGGTCAACTTTAAACTAGCATAACTTTTAGCACATTTGAAACTTGGTGGCCCACAATATGTCAAATGAAAGGTCTTTGAGTTAGCTTCGCAACGCACTTTGTTTAACCTTATTTCGAGTTCGGATGAAGGATTATGACCATTTTTGTGAGACCCTACCGTGCAGTGAAGTCACACGGGCAGCTTTACGGCCAGTGTGCCCTCTGACGGGCCGTTTGGGGCAGCTGGGGTTGGAAACGGCCATTTTTAGCACAAGGAAGGTGGTATGGCCTGTAGCATGGGCTGTGTGGCCCACCACCGACCGTGGGGATGGCCATAAGGTGTGCCAAAGCAAGCTTGTTGAACTTGGGGAAAATGTGGCTAAGGTTGGTACCACGGGCACTGTTGACGGGCCCTGTGGATTGGACGGCCCAAAGAACCTGGGCATGTGGAGGCCTGCAACTCTTTGTCTAAGTAAGGTGGGACGCACCAGTAAATGGTCCGTTTAACCCCACATGGTCCATGAAAGAGACCATCAAAGTGACGTCGTTTCTAGTTTTTTCTCAAGTGTTCAAATTCCATTTTTTCTGTCTACGCCTTGTCTCACGGGCACTCCACATGACCCGTGGAGTGCCTCATGGTCAATCAAGTTCCCAATGAGATGATAATTTGCCAATTTTTCCATCCGTTCACTTATGGCATCTTCGTAAATTTTAATAACTCTAATGCCCATTTTGGACATCCAATGCTATCCTAATCTTCCTAAAAGACCTAAACACTATCCCAAAAGATAAAACTCATTACTCTAATATCAAATACACTCTCAATTCTCGCAAAAGCCTCCATCAATCCCCAATTCAATTTCAAGGAAACCCAAGAACAAGATTGGATTCAAAAATCATTTCAAGCCTCCATTCTTCCCAATCTCAATTCCAAGAAACTCTAAACCTAAGGTATGTGATGTAAAACCATTGGGTCCTTCCACCCATGGTGCCTAAACTCTTTTCTGCTTGATGATACATGATTTAATGTTGATTTTACATATGGGTCTTGTATATTGAGAATATTACTGCACAATGATTTTAGTTCATGAAAGTATGGTTGTTGTAGAATGTTTTGAGCTTCAAATCTTGGATCTAATGTTGGATTTGATGTGGGGTTCTGATGTGACTGTCTTCGTTGTTTTGCAAGGTGTTGATTGATGGTTTTATCACTGATTTTGTTGCATTATTTTATCTCTAAATTGCATGGTCCTTTACCCCCATTACACACCCACAAGTGTTTGATAAAATGTCCGGATGTGGTTTCTTGAGTAGTTGAAGGTCCAAAGCATGAGATATGATATGAATGATGTTATGATGAAATGAGCTTATTTATTTGATTATTCCCATATGAAGTGTTGCACTAGAGTATATGATGAATCCTATATATGGTGTTGCATTAGATCATACCTGATCCAGGGGGACAAGAGACCCGGTAACAATGTTGGGGATTCATACTCATCAACCATGCGAGGGGTTTACACTTCGTCAATGTTATGGTAAGATGTGATTACCATCAATCATGTGAGGGGTTTAGACCACAAAACCATCAAGGGGTTTATACCTTGAACAGCTAGCTTGGTCTCTTCTTCACATATGATATCCTATATAAGCATGAGTTACTTAAGCATGTTTTACTTAAGCATTGATCATACATGGCATATTATATATTATGTCTATTGCTTAATATCGTGCATTTTGATTGTGATGTCTACTTCTTGTTGTATTGCATCACACATACTTACTACATTCAAATGTACTAACGCATACTCTTGCCTACATGATATCACCATATAGGACCGGTGCTCAAGTTGATCATCCTCCTCCTCTTTGTGGCTAGTCAGTGTTATTCCAAGCTTGTTGGTGAGTCCTCTATTACGGGAACTTAGTATATATAACTATTATCTATATATTGAGACACTAACTTATGTTCTATTGACTATGAAGGGTAGCCCTGTAGCTTTGTCTTGGCCCCCGCTCTATCTATGTATTTAGAGGTGTTTGTTGGATGAGTCATGTATTTATGATATGAGCTATGACTCCTTGTCTTTGATGTTGATGTTTTGACAAGTTATCCCTTAGCCCCTTGTTCCTTTTGCTTTCTTTATGCCTTTTATATGCTTTCGCGATCAAGAATGTGTAACGACAAGTTAAGAGTCTTTCTTGGGGTTCTTTCGGATTCCCCATTCGCCGTGTAACATCTAGGCCTTAGGCTTGGATCGTGACAGATATCATACAAGAACTCATTTTTTCAGAAGATAAAAATGGTGCATCATCCTTGATACATCATTACAGAACTAAACCTTATTAAAAATAGCAACCTCCCTTCATAATCAAGCCAACCAAGAAGAGAAAAGTTTCCAAATAAACAAGAAAAGTGTACGACAATCTGTGGAACACCTGCTGTCCAAAATTTCAGCAGAAGTATAACCCTCCTATTTCTCTTGTTTTGCATGAAAAATCATACTAAACAAGTATCTTTACTTACATTTACCTTCAAGGTGTAGGGCTTCTCCAAGAACCCTAAAAGTTGTAGCTACTTTGTAAAGTCAAGAAAGAGTAGAGAGAAATCCTTGAAAAGTCTGATTTTTTTCCAATGTAAGCCTATCAAAGGAACAATTTGGCTGACTTAATTTTGTGTTTTAATTCTTATTTTATCAAATTAGTAATGTACCTATTTTGCCCTTTCACTTGGGCCTTATTGTGTTCAAATTTGAAGGCCTTGGCTGCCCACTTTTCTCTTTTCCTTTCACTTTGTTTGGGCCCAAATCATCAAGTGAGTTGTGAATGTACTTGGGCCCTTTTCTATTCTTCTTGGGCTAGAAATATTGTCCCTTAATGTTGAAACACAGGCTAAAGTTACACCCTTAACATGGACTTTATTCATTATCGGACATGGACAGATTCAGTGTCGGGCCTCATCTCCGTCTACCTAGCATATTAAAGCTAAGCACATAGGTGACTCACCTACTAGCTTCCTAAGTAGTACAAGTACCTCATTTCTTTCATTTCATTTAAGGTCACGATCTCCTTAGTTTGACTTAAAACTTATATGCACTCGATCCTCCTAAGCGTTAGACATACATATAGCCTCTAATATGAAATTCAAACACTTTTAAAAATGGGTGCTGATTTGACAAAATCATATCATGTTCTATATGTATAGGACTAGTACAAGTAAGATGTGGGGTTTTACATCTTCCCCCTCTTAGGAACATTTTGTCCTCGAATGTTAGCATAATTGGATAGCTTAACAAAGTTCAAACCTTCATTTTAAAAAACTTTTGACAACATAATAAGTATTCAAACACACGTACCTATTAATGACCCAACCTTGCATCTTAGACTTCCTCTTTAGCTTCAAATAAATAATGGTACCAAGATCTCATTGCTTCCTTAGCCTCCTACTTACCTCTTTTGTTTTTTGGTTCCTCCAAAGTACCTTTACTGAAGTCACTTATTTATTCCTTAGCATCTTAACTTAATGATCTAAAATAGCAATAGGTACCTCTTTATAGGTGAGATCTTCTTTAACCTGCACATCTTCATGGAAGTGATACGGGATGGGTCACCTATGCATTTTCGAAGCATTGAGACATGAAAAAGCTAGATGAACCATTGAAAGCTATTGTGGTGGCTCTAATTCATATTAACCTGCCTGAACCTCTTAATAATTTTATATGCCCCTATGTAGCACAGGCTTAGTTTTCCTTTCTTACAAAATCTCATAACTCCTTTCATTAGGGATACCTTTAAGAATACCCAATCCTCTACTGAGAATTCTAGTCCTCTCCTCCTAGCATCCGCATATGATTTGTAACGACTTTGGGCTGTTTCCAACTGCTATTGTATTACCCTAACATTTTTCATGGATTTTTGTACTAGATCTGTCCCAAGCAAAGTGGTTTACCCACTTCAAACCATCTGATTGACGACCTACACTTCCTTCCATACAAAGCTTCATAATGAGTCATTTTGATGCTTGAATGGTAGCTATTATTATAGGCAAATTCAATAAGTGGTAAATGGTCCACCCAACTACCCTTGAAGTCTAATGCACAAGCCCGCAACATATCTTCAAGTGTCTGAATGGTCTGTTCTGCTTGACCGTCTATTTGAGAGGTGGAAAGTTGTACTCAAATTCACTTGTGTCGTCCCTAAACTCTTTTGGAAGGACTCCCAAAACTTTGCAATGAATTGAGCTCCCCGATAAGATATAATGGAGATTGGGACCCCATGTAGCCTAACTATCTCTTTAAGGTACAATTTTGCATACTCTTCAGCTGTATAATCACTCTTAAATGGCAAGAAGTGTGCTGACTTTGTGAGTCTATCAACTATTATCCATATTGAGTCGAACTTCTTAAATGAGCGAGGCAACCCAGTAATAAAATCCATGTTAATCATATCCCATTTCTATATTAGAAGCTATATGCATTGCATATAACCTCCCAACTTTTGGTTCTCTCATTTGACTTGTTGGCAATTTGTACATTGAGCCACAAATTCTGCAAGGTCCTTTTCATGCCTCCCCACCAAAACATTCCCTTCAGGTCACGATTCATCTTAGTTGATCCTGGATGGATGAAATATCTTGAATGATGGTCTTTCTCCATTATTCTCCTTCTTAGTCCATTAATATTAGGCACACATAATCTATTTTGGCGATAAAGTAATGCATTTTGTGTAAGTTCAAATCCCTTCATCATACCCTAACTCACCTTTTCCTTAAGTCATCGTATAATAAGATCCTGGAACTGCTTTTCATTTGCCTCCATTACTAATGAAGACTCTGCAGCATTATGCACAACAAACCCTTCCTATGGAATTTCAAGGAGGTGAACTCCTAAACTGGCTAGTTAACGTAGATCCTTAGCTATTTCTTGATTTACCACAGTCTGGTCACTAATATTTGTGATTGCCTAATGACTCAGAGCATTGGCTGCTACGTTTACTTTCCCTAGATCATATAGTATATCAACATCGTAATATTTTATTAGTTCTAGCAATCTCCGCTATCTTAAATTTAGGTCTTTCTGCTTAAAGATGTACTGTAGGCTCATACATCAATATATATGTCAACGTGAACCCTATATAACATGGACCCCACTGCTAAATCAAAGTCATTTGTAGGGTAGTTTCTCTCATGCGATTGTAGTTATCATGAAACATAAGCAATTACCCTACCATGTTGTGTCAGTACACACCCTAAGCCAACCCCTGAAGCATCACAATACACCGCATACCAAAGGAAGCACTAACACAGGTGCAGAAGTTAGCCTGCTTTTCAACTCTTAGAATCTCCCTTCACATGCATCATTCCATTGGAACTTGGTCGCCGTATGTGTCAACTTTGTTAGAGGTGCAGAAATCGAAGAAAAACCTTCAACAAACCTCCTGTAATAACCTGCCAACCCTAGGAAGCTTCAAACTTCTGTGGGTGTTATTGGCCTTGGCCAATCTTTCAATAACTCTATCTTTTGTGAATCAACCCTTATTTCTTCATTGGATATAATATGACCCAATAATGCCACTGATTTTAACAAAAATTCACATTTAGAAAATTTAGCATACAACTGTCGACCATGAGAGACCTGTAATACCTGTCATAAGTGATTGTATGGTCCTCTTCTGATCATTAATATACCAAAATATCATCTATACTATCACAAACACATCCAAGAATGGCTTGAATACCCTGTTCATCAAATCCATAAAACCTGCTAGTGCATTTGTTAGCCCAAATGACATAATAAGAAATTCAAAGTGACCATAGCGTGTTGTGAAAGCCGTCTTAGGTATATCTTTCTCCTTCACCCTCACTTGGTGATAACCTGATCTCAAATCAATTTTAGAAAAGTATTTGGCACCTTATAACTAATCAAATAAATCATCAATCATGGGGACGAGATATTTGTTCTTAATTGTCACCCTATACAATTATCGATAGTCGATACACATTCTCAAGGTGTCATCCTTTTTATGTACAAATAACACTAGTGCACCCCAAGGGAACACACTAGGCCTTATAAAACCCTTCTCTAGCAAGTCTTTTAGTTGCTCCTTTAATTCACGTAATTTAATCTGGCCTATTCTATAGGGAGGGATAGAAATAGTTTGAGTGCCTAGAAGTTCTTCAGGAAACACATCAACAAATTAATTCACTACTAAAACAGATTGAAGAGTTGGTGATTCTGCCTTTATATCCATTACTCGAACTAGGTGACATATATATCCCTTGGATATCATCTTTCTTGCCTTAAAATAAGAAATAAACTTACCCTTTAGTGCCCCAATAGTGCCCTCCCATTCAAGAACTACCTCATTTAGAAAGTGGAAATACACTCTCTTAGTTCGGCAATCCATGGTGGCACAAAATTCCTGAAAAATCATACGAGTGGGACTGTAATGAGCCAAGGAAGAGGCTCAAGTGGCACGATGGTGGCGGGGGATGCCTGGTATGATTTATGGGTCAAGAAATAGGAAACATGCAATTTTGGCAATTTTCTGTGGGTGTGATGAAATTATGGAGGTCTTGCACAAACCATTTATAGTAACCAGCTAGACCCAAGAAACTCCTTTATGTAAATGGGTGTTCATGACCTTTGCAGTTTCTTATCGCTTTTGTCTATTTTAGGCATAACAAGAAGCTAACTTTGCAGTTTCTTATCGTTTTTGTCTATTTTAGGCATAACAAGAAGCTAACTGATACATACGTATTATAACATCAAATTCACCCATTTCTATCTCAATAAGGTCAGCCAATGTGTCATGGTCACAAATAGTTACTACACAATCATAATGAACCCTTCTAGCTATAATAGATTTAGTGGTTGATATAGACACTTCAAATGGTTTGTTTAATAGTTTAGACGTTCTCTTCAGCTTCCCAGCAACTACTGGAGTGATGTATGATAGTATAAAACCAGGGTCAATTAATACATATAGATTATGTGAAAAGAAGGATAATGTATTTGTGACCACATCATGTGAAGCTTCCAAATTTTGTTGACTCCCTAGAGCATAAGTGTGATTCTGGACTCCACTAGAGCTAGTTGCCCCTCTAACACCTCTATCACGACCTGCAGGTGCTTGCAGACCTTACCTACTGGAGAAACTGATGATAATGATGCAACAATTGACCCAGTAGGTTGTGCTATATCACCCATATGTCTTCTCGGGCAATCTCTCATCATATGCCCTGGCGCACCACATCAATAACAAGAATTTGTCCTAACACGACATTGACTCCTCCCACATTGTTTGCAAGGCTGCCGAGGAGTCATTTTGCTGACTTGTCAAATATCCTATTTTCCGTGCACCTTGTCCTTCACTTCTCTGACCAAACTGATTACTTCTAGACTCTTGAAGTTGTGGTGGAGCACAAGTTGCAGAGTAGGAGGTTGATGGCCTAGGCGGTCTATTAGAAAACCAAGGCCTAAGCTCACCTTGGGATGGTGTAAAGTGCGCAATAAATCTGGCCCTCTTGGACTGCCCCCTTTCCAACTCTTGTGTCCTTCTTCTTTGCCTCTGATTCTTTAGTTTTTGTGCAAAATCTTGCATCCTCACTATATCTATATTTTTATTCAAAGAAGCAATGGTACAATTTCTAACAAGATATGAATCCAACCTATCCATATATCGATAAACTCTATCTGCCATAGTAGCAACTACATTAGGAGCATAACTGGCCATGGAATTAACTTGAAGGCTATACTCCCTCATGCTCATATTCCCTTGGTGAAGATTTAAGAACTGATCTGCACGGGCCTCTCGGATCTCTGATGGCAAGTAATGGTCAAGAAATGCCACTTTGAACTCCTTCCAGGTAGTTGTTAGTGCATCTATACCCTTAGATTGATTCCAAGTTTCACACCACGATATAGCCACACCCTTCAATCTATATGTGTCACGACTAAGTCTAGGACCTAGACATGACACCAAATAGGAAACCCGAAGGGACCCCAAATAAGCCTCTTAGCATATCATTCACACATCTTTGGTTACGAAAGCAAAATAAGCACCAACAAATGATATAAATAAAAAGGGTAATGGGACTAAGCGAAAACTTGATATTCATAAAAGCATAAAAGAGTCAAGCTCATAGCATATACAAACCATAGTATCCAACAACACCTCTAACTTGAAATAGAGTGGGCTCCAAGACACTTCCCGGGCTAACCCTCATAACAATAAGTATTCGACATAAGGAGTCTCAAGATAACATGAAATAAGTAGATATTGTCCTCAGACTTGAGGACTCACCAAAGATTTCTCCGAGAAATGACTAGCCACGTGGAGGAGGATGATCAAAAGGAGCTCCGGTTCCTACATGGTGATATCATTTAGGCATAAAATATGCGTTAGTATGTTTGAATATACTAAGTATGCGGGGTGCAATACAACAAAGATGTAAGCCAATATATTCAAAATGCATAATCATAAGTAATGGATATATAATCTCGACATGGCATACATGATCAATGCTTGTAGTAAAACATGTTCGTAAAACATTCAACTTGCATAATACATAAAATATGTGTGGGAAGAAACCTTAACCGACATAGACCAAGCAAGCTAGTACTTAGAATCCAAGGCATGTCACCCCTTGACAAGGAGTGGTATACTTGCCTTGGTAAACCATATAATGAATAATGCGAGGCATGTCACCCCCTCGACAAAGTGTGGCATAACTAGATGGATCCACTATTATGGCAAGGGTAATAATCATAATCTTATGGTGGCAAATATTTTAGAGACTAAAGACTTTATATAAGGACCCCTTGAGTCGATCCCCTATCTTAAGCCTTAATCAGTTCTAAGTCAAATCCCACAGAAATACTTGAAATAAACATACTTTATTCATAACAAGAATAGCTTATAAGAACAAGACTTTAGTAGCTACTTTTATGAATTCAATACATGCTTGAAAGCCCTTAATCATCATGAAGTCACTTGACTTGTAAAACATGTAATAGATCATTAATAACTTAAAAATTCTTGTCATACCACTTTATCAAACACATGGTGGGTTCATGATGCTTGTTCAAAATCATGAAATTCAAGAGTAAAACAAGATGAGTAAACTCAATGCAAATCAACCCACCAACATAGTATTAAAACCCTCATGTAGGGTACCTTGAAATCCATCACAAAAGCTCATAATAGTTCCTAGTTTCATAGCTCAAATCATGCATAGTCCCAATAGACAAAATCAATTCATAGAACAAGCTTGAAATAGACATTCATTCATAATCAATCAGTAAAACCCCAACAAGATTTATGTTAATATTTCATAATAAGAGATACTCATAGGTAATACCACCTGAAAACATTCAATATTCATAAAAAGAGAAGGTTGGGCTCCACAGGTGAAAGGACCCATGGATGAAGACCCACATACCTTAAACCTTGAATTCATTGAGATGAACTTAAAGTAGGCTTAAAGCTTGAAATAATTCCTGAGTTCCAAAATTGAGCTTGAAATGCTTAGATTTGAATGAGAGGATTGATAGAGTCTTAGAGAGGTTTTAGAGAGTGTTTTTGTACGCTATAGAGTTGAAAAATGGCTAAGTATGGGAGATTTCACGTTTAAGTAGGCATGGAGCTATGGCCCCAATGCCCTTGGGAAAAATAAGAAAACCAAGGAAAATGTTACATTAGTCTGCGTCCCTAGCGTGATGCGGACCAATCACACCTGGCAAAATACTGGCGCGTCGCGGCTAGGGCACAGACAGCCATTGGAATACAAAAATTAGGGAAAATTATTTTTCGCTACGGGTCTTTTAAAATCCGGGTATACCCATTTCCCACTCAATTCTTCTCCCTGATTGAGAATATGATGTCAGACTTTTGAAATCACATATGGATTTTGGAATATATCGAAATTATGATTATGGGATATTCCAAAGCATTTGAGGGGTGTTTCAGTATCTCTCTCTTGGGAAGATTTGTTCCCAAATGTCAAAGAAACATGTGTAAGAGATGCAATTATGAAGATTTCAGCCCGACATGAATGCAACAAATGCACTTGAACATCATTTTCATACATTTCAACATGAATGTTAAAAATCACCATAAACTTGTTACCATAAACATGAATGCATGCAAAATGACATGAGGGATGAAACTTAACACTTGAAATCATAGATGGGACTTGAGTTATTACGTTCGGTTTAAGTAGAGTGGAAGAGATATGGGTATCGCTTTTTCATGTCTATCTTGGCTTACCATGTGGCGCTCTCATCTTGTTGGTTCCTCTAAAGGACCTTGACGAATGCTACATCTTTGTTTCTTAACCTCTTCACTTGTCTATCCAATATCTTTACCGAGACCTCCTCATAGGCCAAATTATCTTCCACAACCTCTAAGGGCATTATAGCACTTGGGTCACCCACACACTTCCTCAACATGGACACATGGAAAACCGAATGAACCATATTAATCTCCATAGGCAACTCCATCTCGAATGCAACCTTACCAACTCTCCTAAAAACTCTATAAGGACCCACAAACCTTGGGCTCAGTTTTCTTTTTTTGCCAAACCGGACCACACCCTTCATGGATGAGACTTTTAGGTAAACCCAATTACCAACCTTAAGCTCAAGACCTCTTGTTCTCACATCGGAGTAGCACTTTTGTCTAATTTGGGCTGTCTTCAACCTCTCCCTTATCAACCTCACCTTCTCTAAGGGTTCCATAACCAAAATCAGGCCTAAAAAAGCCATCTCCCCAACATCAAACCACCCAACTGAGGATCTACAATGTCTACCAAATAAAGCTTCAAAGAGAGCCATGCCAATGCTAGAGTGGTAGCTATTGTTGTAAGCAAACTCTATAAGTAGAAGATGCTCATCCCAACTACCATTAAACCCCAAATTACAAGGTCTAAGCATATCCTCAATAGTTTGTATAGTTCTTTCGGCTTGGCCATCCGTTTGAGGATGAAAAGCCATGCTAAGCTTGACCTTGGTACCAAGACCTCTTTGGAAGGACCTCCAAAAATGAGAAGTGAATTGAGAACCACGATCCGTAATGATAGACAAGGGTACCCATGCAATCTACAAACTCATGAATATACAACTTGGCATATCTTCGGAAGCATAAGTGGTTTTGACCGGTAGAAAGTGAGCCGACTTTGTCATTATCTACAACAACACAAATAGAGTCAAAGTGTCTCCTAGTCTTAGGCAACCCAACCACAAAATCCATGTTGATCTCTTCCCACTTCAAAGTAGGAATTTCTATGTCTTGGGCTAGGCCACCCAGCCTTTGATGTTCGCCTTTCACTTGTTGGCAATTGTGATAACCGGATATGAACTTGGCAATATCCCTCTTCATACCACCCCACTAGTACACCTCTCTCAAGTCTCTATACATTTTTGTGGAACCAGTGTGAATGTAATAAGATGAATTATGGGTCTCTTTCAAAATCAACTCTCTCTAGTCATCAATATTAGGCACACAAAACCTGCCTTGGTTCCTAAGGGCACATATCCCCCTTTGGAGAAAACCTCCACTTTAGCATCCTTCACCAAGGCCATCAACTCTAGCAAGGCAGGGTCAAGGTCTTTTTTTGACTTGACTTCCTCAATCAAAGAAGATTTAGAGCCATCAACGACCCCTACACCAATATTTTTCAACTTCATCCAACCTAACCCCCAACCTAGCTAACCGGTGAACTTCTCTGGCCATTTCCTTTCCACCAACATCAATATGAGCTTGGCTGCCCATGGACACTCTACTTAAAGCATCGGCCACAACATTAGCTTTGTCGGGATGATAATGCACACTCATGTCATAATTTTTAAGGAGCTCTAACCACTTTCTTTGCCTCAAGTTAATATCTTTTTGTGTGAACACATATTGGAGAATCTTGTGATCGGTAAACACATCAAAATGAACCCCATACAAATAATGATGCCAAATTTTCAAAGCAAACACCACGGCCGTGTCATGAACCAAGCCTAGGGCCTAAATGTGACACAGCGAATGAGAAACCCGAAGGGACCCCGATCAATCCTCTTAACATATCATTACACATCCTTGGTCGCGAAAGCAACAAAATAACAACAGAAAATAGAAAAAGGGGTAGTACGGGGCAAAGGGACATCTTTCATATCATAAACATCAAAGAGTCAAAGAGTCAAAGCTCATAGCATCATTGCATAACGTGTCCAACAACACCTCTAAACACAGAACTTAGCGCGGGCCAAGACAAGCAACCGGGCTCACCCTCATAGTCAAAAACAATAAAATAAAAGAGAGCCTTTATATATAGCATAAGATCAAAGAGATTGTCCCCGAAATTGAGAACTCACCAACTTGCTTGGGAATAATCGTACTAGCCACATGGAGGAGAAGGATGATCAAGTGGAGCTCTAGTTCCTACATTGTAACAAAATGTAGGCATAAAGTATACATTAGTACGTTTGAACGTACTAAGTATGTAGGATGCAATGCAACAAGGGATAGGCAACATAATTGGAATGCAAAGTTAGGGAATAAATGAGCATATTACAATATGGAATGCACGAGTGATGCTTAAAGTAAACATGCTTACATAGAACATTTTATATGTGTAGTAGGAGACAATCATCATAGACCAAGCAACTTAGTACTTAGAATCCAAAGTAGACCACCCCTTAGTAGTGATTGAGATACCAACCCTTCAATTGGTTGACGGATATGACCACCCTCCGCAGGAATTGATTGAGGTACCAACCCCTTAATTATATGGCTTACCACCCCCATTCGAGGCGATTAAGGTACCAACCCTTCAATTGGTTGATGGCTTACCACCCCCATCTGAGGCGATTGAGGTCTCAACCTCTCCATTGGTTGACGGAAATGACCACCCTCCGTCGAAAGTGATTGAGGTACCAACCCCTCAATTGGTTGATGGCTTACCACCCCCATCTAAGGTGATTGAGGCATCATCCCTCAATTGACTATGGTAAACTCACAACACAATAGATACTTCTCATGAAATCAATAAATGTATACCATCATTTCATCATCATAAAGTCACTAAAATCATATATGATGCATTATGCCTTCCACAACTCAAGAAGCATAATCTGGACATTTTGTCAAACACTTGGCGGGTGCGTAATATTAAAACCATGAAATTCAATAGTGAAATCATGCAAGAAAACGTAATGTAAAATGATACACTAACACTTAGTAATACCCTCATGCAATATACATCAAAACCCTTCATGAAAACTCAAGATAGGTCTAAAATTCATTGCTCAAAACATGCTTAAACAGTCACACTTTTACAAAACCCCAACATAGATCATAGTCAAATTCATAGTAGCTAAGATTCAAAAGTAAACCAACTTAGAAACATGATATTTATGTAAAAAGAAAGCTTGGGTACCATGGGTGAAAGGACCCAATGGTTGAAACTCAGATACCTTGACTTTGGAGAATTCCTTGATAAAGATTGGAGATAGAGACTTGAAACTTCAGTGAAATCCTTAAGATCCGAAATGAGTTTGGAACCCTTAATTTGAGTAAAAATATTTGTCTAAGTGTTAGGGAGAGTATTGGGGAATGTCTTGTATGAAATAAAGGTGAAATATGGCTAAGTATAGGTGTTTTCATGTACAGGAAGACTTTTGCCCAAGACCCAAAAGTCTTGGACCAAACAAGAAAACTAGCCATAAAATTACATAGAGACGCGCCCTTGGCGCATCACACCTTGGGTGAGTCGCACCTTGGGCAAGGAAACCTCTCCGGGAATCGCGTTTCACACCTTGGGCAAGGAAACCTCTCTGGAAATTGCATTTTACAATTTCTAAATTTTGATACAGTTGCTCCAAAATCAGGCTTAGACCCATTCCCAACTCAATTTTTCCCCCTGTTCAAGAATATGAAGTCAAATTTTCAATATCACACACAAATTTTGAGATATATTGAAATTACAATTCCAAGCACCTTTGAGGCACATTTCGGGCACTTTTTGGGGTCGTTTCAGGCGGCCAATTAAAGATCATGGGTGGGATATGCTATCACCTTGCCATCTTGCATCAAAACATACCCTAAACAAATTCGTGAGGTATCTCAATAAACCACAAACCCCTATAACCCTTCAGGTAGAGCCAAGATAGGGGCGGAGACAAGCTTATCTTTTAAAGTTTTAAAACACTTTTCACATCCATTTGAGGCTCTTTCTGGTAGACATTATAGATCATCGATTGGGTGGTTTGAGGTTGGTGAGATAGCTTTGCTGGGACCAGATTTGGTTGTGGAGTCTCTTGAGAAGTTTAGGATGATTAGATAAAGCTTAAAAATGGCTCAAAGTCATCAAAAATCTTATGCTGACCTTAGAAGAAGAGACCTTGAATTCAAAGTTGGTGATTGGGTTTATCTAAAGGTTTCACCCATAAACGGTGTAGTCTGTTTAGGCAAGAAGGGAAAGTTGAGCACAAGATATGTTGGTCCTTATGAGGTCATGAGGAGGGTTGGTAAGGTAGCTGATGAGTTGAAGTTACCTAGTGAGATGGAATTGGTTCATCCGGTATTTCATGTCTCTATGTTGAGGAAATGTGTAGGTGATCGTAACGCTATTGTGCCTCGATGTGGTGGGGTTTGTTGAGGATAACATGACTTATGAGGAGGTTATGGTTCAGATTTTAGATAGGCAAGTGAAGAGATTGAGGAACAAGTGGCATCTTTTAAGGTCCTTTGGAACAACCAACAAGTTGAAAGTGCTACATGGGAGGCTGAAGCAGACATGCAAAAGTGGTATCCTTATCTTTTTCACTCTACTCAAGCCTAAGATACTAATTCTAAGTCCCTTATGTGATTTCAGGTCTTATATTTCAGCCCCTATGTCATTCATATGCATTCATGATTAAGTTGGCAAAATTGCGATGATTTTACACTTATGTTGGAATTTTGAAAATTGTGTTTTAAATGTAATGTTGGATTCTTGTTGGGGATGATTCATTTATGACCACTCTTGTCTTTTACATCTCTTTTACATTCGGGGACGAATGTTCCTAAGGGAGAGATATTGAAACGACCCCAAAAATAGCCCGAAAATGTGCCTCGGAAGTGCCCTGAATCGTAATTTTCATATATCTCAAAACTGTGTACGATATCAAAAATCTGACTTCATATTCTTGTTCAGGTGATCAAAATTATGGGCAGAAGGGTCTAACCCCAATTTAAGAGCAACCGTAGCAAAATATGAAAATCGTAAAAATGCAGTTTCTAGAGACAATCCGCGCCCCTGGAGCTACGCGCCAAGGGCGCGCACTAGTGTTAAAATTCTGCCAGTTTTGACTTCGGTCCAAGACTTTTAAGTCTTGGTCCTAAGTGTTCCAAAACATGAAAATACCTATACTTAGCTATATTGTACCCTCATATCATCATAAACATTTCCCAATACTCACTCAAACACTTGGCCACATTTTCACTCCTAAATTCAGGTCTTAAAACCTCTTCCGGATCTAAGGATTTCATTCAAGGTTCTTCTTCAAGCTTCAAGTCTCCACCTCCAATCTTCACCAAGTTCATCTCCAAGCTAAGGTATGTGGGTTTCTTTCATGGGTTCCTTTCACCCACGATGCCCAAGCTTCCTTTTCATACAAATTGCATGATTTAAAGGTGATTTATTCATGGGTATTGATTATTATGAAAATCACTATACCTATTATAACACCCCACATTTTACATGTACTAATTCTATTTTAAATGAATCA
The DNA here is from genome assembly GCA_026153255.1 of Solanum medicagineum. Lineage (NCBI taxonomy): Eukaryota > Viridiplantae > Streptophyta > Magnoliopsida > Solanales > Solanaceae > Solanum > Solanum medicagineum. The sequence continues at coordinate 18,810 of JAPFFP010106355.1, forward strand.
TGTTATGATTTGGTCAAATTAGCATCAATTCTTGAAAGTGCTTGAATCTCGTGTAAATGGGCGAGTTGTGAGTTTAAATGCTTAAGAGGGTTGAGGGTATGTATGTGTTAGTGTTAAATTGAGGATATATTAGCCATAAACTAAGTAAAAGAATTGAGGTTATTATACGACTTAATAATCTAGTAGTTGAGTCACCTACTTTCTCAACTTAAAAATTGATAGCTGATTGGGGACTAGGCTCGACGTAAGATTTGTCCGATTTTGATTATGAATAAAGTCTGTATTAAGGGTGTTAATTTAGCCTAAGTCTTAGCAGCATAGATGGA
>JAPFFP010106365.1:0-19133 GCA_026153255.1 Solanum medicagineum
GTAGAAAGTGAGCCGATTTTGTCATCCTATCAACCACAACCCAAATGGAATAAAAACCCTTCCTAATCTTGGGCAACCCAACTACGACGTCCATGTTAATCTCTTCCTACTTCCAAGTAGGAACCTCTTTGTCTTGGGTTAGGCCACTCGGCCTTTGATATTCGGCTTTGACTTGTAGAAAACTATGGCAACCAACACAAATTTTGCTATATTTTTCTTCATGCCTCCCCTCCAATACACCTCTCCCAAGTCTCTATAAATTTTAGTAGAACCGGGGTGAATAGAATAAGAAGAACTGTGGGCCTTATCAAGAATTCCCTCTCTCAAGCCATCAACACAAGGCACACACAACCTCCCTTTCTATCTAAGTGCACCATCTCCCCCTTGGTAGAAAACCTCCACCTTCCCATCACTAACAAAGGCTTTCAATTCCAACAAGGAGGGATCAAGATAGTGCTTAGCTTTCACCTCCTACACCAATGAAGATTTGGAACCATCAACACCACCACCACCACCATTGTCCTCCTCATCCAACCTAACTCCCAATCTAGCCAAACGATGGACCTCTCTAGCCATCTCCCTATCACCACCATCAACAAGATCTAGGCTACCCATAGATACCTTACTCAAAGCATCCTTCACCACATTAGCCTTACCCAAATGATAATGCACACTCATATCATAGTCCTTAAGAAATTCTAACCATCTCCTTTGCCTCAAGTTAAGATCTTTTTGAGTGAAGACATATCGAAGACACTTATCATCACGAAATGATTAACATGCATTTCATACAAGTAATGACGCCAAATCTATAATGCAAATACCATAGCGGCCAATTCAAGATCATGAGTAGGATAATTTTTCATGCACTTTGAGTTGCCTCGAGGCATAGGCTATTACCTTACCTTTTTTATTAGAACACAACCCAAACCAAATCTAGAAGCATAACAAACACAATAAATCCCTCTAGCCCTTCCGATAGTGACTGAATAGGAGCAGACACAAGCTTATCTTTCAGTGTACTGAAGCTCCTATCATACTCATCGGTCCATACAAATATGTCATTCTTTTGAGTAAATTAGTCATGGGAGAAGCAATAGAAGAGAATCCATTCAAAAATCTCTGATAATAGCCTGCTAAGCCCAAGAAGCTCAGAATATCCAACGGGGTCAATGGCCTAGGCGAATTTCTAATCACATCCGTCTTTTTAGGATCCACCTTAATACCATCCCCCGACACCACATGACCTAGGAAAACAACTTCTTTTAACAAAAATTCACACTTCTTATATTTAGCATACAATTTCTCCTCCCTCAATCTTTGCAACACTACCCTCAAATGACTCATATGCTCCTCCTCAATATGTGGATAGATCAAAATGTGATTAATGAATACCACAACAAAAGAATCAAGGTGTGGTTTAAAGATCCTATTCAATAGATTTAAAGGATAGCTGGTGCATTGGTCAACTCAAATGAGATCACAAAAAACTCATAATTTCTATACCTAGTCCAGAAGGTCGTCTTAGGAATACTGCACTCCCTCACCTTTGCTTGATGATACCTGGACCGAAAATCAATCTTAGATAAATGGCTAGCCCCTTGTAGTTGGTCAAACAAATCATCAATTCTTGGAAGAGGATACTTATTCTTGATGGTGACCCTATCAAGTCGCCGGTAGTCAACATGCATTCTAAGAGACCTATCCTTATTCTTTACAAACAACACTGGAATACCCCAAGGGGATTTGCAAGGCCTAATAAAACACTTCTCAAACAAGTCCCTCAATTGTTCCTACAACTCTTTCAACTCTGATGGGGCCATACAATAAGGAGGAATACAAAGGGGTTGAGTATCTGTAAGGAGGTCTGTACCAAAATCTATTTCTCTTTCGGGTGGAACACCGGGAAGGTCATTCGGGAAGATATCAAGAAACTCATTTACAACTGGAACCGACTCTATGGGAAGGACCTTGGACTCCACATCCCTAACCCTCACGAGATGATAAAGACACCTCTTAGACATCAACTTACGGGCTTTGATGCAAGAGATGAACCTACCCTTGACCACCATATCATGACTCTACCACTCAAGGACTGGCTCATTTGGGAATTGAAATTTAACCATACGGGTACTACAATCAGTAGAGGCATAATATGGATGCAACCAATCCATCCCAAGAATGACAGCAAAATCAACCATATCTAACTCAACATGATCACAAGCCAATATTTTATTTTAGATGAAAATAGGACAACTTCTATAGGATTTTCTAGCCACAATCGATGCACCAATAGGAGTATTTACGTCATATGACTCATTGAATAGTTCGGGTTCCACATGGAACTTTTTGGCAACAAAGGGGGTAACAAAAGAAAGAGTGCCACCCGGATCAATCAATGCATGCACATGGAAATCAAGGATTTTTAACATACCGATAATAACATCGGGGACCTCATCAATCCATTGCCTCCCGTGCAAAGCATAAAACCGATTGTGCCTTGGGGAACCATCTTGTTAGCCAACTCTCCCCAAAGGAAACACATTAGTTGAAACGACCCCAAAAATTGCCCGAAAATGTGCCTCGGAATGGCTGGAATTTTAAATTCCAAATATCTCAAAATCCATGTGCAATTTCAAAAATCTAACTTCATAGTTTTATTCGAGAGGTCAAAATTATGGGAAAAAGGGTCTAACTCCAATTTAAGAGTGAAAAATTAGCAATTATGAAATTCTAAAGTGCGAATTCCAGTAAGCATTCTGCGTCATTATTTTGGGAGTATTTTTTTTGCTTAGTCTAAGACTTTTATGTCTTGGGCCTAAGTATTCTGAAACGTGTTTTTACCTATTCTTAGCCATATATCACCCTCATATCATCCTAAACATTCCCCAATATCCTCTCAAACACTTTGCCATATTTTTCACTCTTAAATTCAAGTCTCAAAACCTTATCCAGAACTAAGGATTTTCTTCGAGCTTTAAGTCTCCATCTCTAATCTTCACTAAGCTCATCTCCAAGCTAAGATATGTGGGTTTCTTTCATTGGTTTCTTCCACCCATGATACCCAAGTCTTCTTTAACTCAAATTGCATGTTTTAAAGTTGATTTACAAATGGGTCTTGCTTATTATGAAATTCACTAAACACTATGTTAAAGCAATGTGAAATTGTAACTGTTTCGCTATATTTTGAGCTATAAATCTTGGATCTGTTGTAAGATTTGATGAGGGGTTTTGATGTATATTACTGGAGGGTATTGTAGGGTGTTAATTGATGGTTTTACAATAGATTTTCTTGCATAATTTCATCTCTATATTTCATGATTTTATAGTAACACTACACACCCTCTAAGTATTTGATAAAATGTACGGATGTGGTTTCTTGAGGGATTGAAGGCCCAAAGCATAATGTATGATATGATTGATCTTATTATGATGAAAGGAGCCTATGTATATGATATAATCTATAAAAGTATTATATTTGACCATGCCTGATCCGGGGGGAATAAGAGCCCGGATAACATTGTCGGGGGTTTTGTACCTTGATAACCGAGGTGGGGGTTTGTACTCATCATCCATGTGAAGGGTTTTACTTTGCCACCAGGGTGATATAAATTACCATCAACCATGTGAGGTGTCTGTACCACATCACAAGGGTAATGGGGTGAAACTATTGTCAACCTATCAAAGGATTTGTACTTTGGAAATCTAGCTTAGTTTGTTCTTCAGATATTATATCTTATCTGAACGTGAGTTACTTTAGTATGTTTTACTTATACATTGATCATATATACCATTTTGTTATATTATGCCTATTGCCTATTGCTATGCATTTTGATTTTAATGCGTATCTCTTATTGTATTGCATCCTACATACTTTGTACATTCAAACATACTAATGCATACTCTTGCCTACATGATATCACCAAGTAGGAACCAGATCCTATGTTGATCATCCTCCTCCTTCTCATTGTGGATAGTTCGATACTACTCAAGCTAGTTGTGAGTCTTCCACTTTGGGGACCTTACTCTATATTTCTCTTATCATGTATTGAGACACTCTTCTTTATTTTCTATTTTGACTATGAGGGTGAACCCGATTGCTTTATCTTCGCCCCACTCTTATCTAAGTATTAGAGGTGCTTGTTGGACATGCTATGTATCTATGATATGAGCTTTGACTCTCTTCTCTTGATTATGATGTTATGCAATCTTTCCCCATATCCCCTTTTCCCCTATTCTTACACTTTATGTCCTTTATATGCTTCCATGACCAATGATTTGTAATGACAAGTTAAGAGGCTTGTTTAAGGTTCCTTCGGGTTCCCCATTTCCTATGTCACGTCTAGGCCCTAGGCTTGGGTCATGACAAACTTGGTATTAGAGCACTAGGTTGATAGATCCTCAGCGTCTAACATATCACGTCAATTAGAGTCCTATTCATGGTTGTGAAGCGCGCCATGTCTATGAATAGGAGGCTATGGCACGTTTTAGGAAATATTTACCTTCTTCATGTTCTAAGTTGTGCTATAGAATTGTGATAAGGTTTTCCCACCCATAACGATTGTTCTTTGCTACGATAGATCATGCCAAACACTCAAGCACGAAGGGGCCAAACTCCCGAGGAGCAACCTACTAATGGTGAGCTCCGGGATGCTCTCACTAATCTTGCCAAAGTTGTGGCAAACCAAGTTAATCAAGGGGTCCAAGCCCCTCATGCTACTACCCTAGGAGCTAAGGTAAGGGATTTCATGAGGATGAATCATCTTGTCTTCTATGGGCCAAAAGTGGATAAAAGATCCAGAAGAGTTTATTAATAACGTCTACAAGATCTTGAATATCATGGGTGTTGGGCAGAATGAAAATGCGGAGTTGGAAGTGTACTAACTCAAAGGGTTATCCCAAATATGGTATGATCAATGGAAGGGAGAGAAGGTAAATGGTAATGTGTTGCTTTGGGAGGAGTTCAAATTGGCTTTCGTTATCTGTTTTTCCCTCTTGAGCTTAGGGAAGCTAAGTTGGTAGAGTTTATGAACTTGAAACAAGATGCTATAAGTGTGAGGGAGTATGCCCTCAAGTTTAATCAACTTTTAATGTATGCTCCTCATTTGTTGGCCAATTTCGTGATGGGGGTCTCAGACTTGGTGAGTGAAGAATGCCAGTTTGCCATACTAATTAGTGACATGGACTTGTCTCAGTTGATGACCTATGTCGATCAAATGGAGGAGGGGAAAATGAGGAAGAGAAAGTGGCATGAGGTCAAGAGGGCCCAATTTGAGGGTAAATTCCAAAGGATGCTAGAGTTCGTCAAGGCCAAGGGTCTTCTCATGATACTAATAGGGGGTTTGCCAGTGACTTCCCTAGGCCTATAGGTGTTTTTGGTGTGGTTCCTATTGATATGTGCCCTAAATATGGAAGGAGCCATGGAGGCCCATGTTTGAAAGGTTCTAATACATGCTTTGAATGTGGGGAGCTTGGTGACAAAAAGGTGGTCTGTCCAAGAATCTGGGGCAATGGCTGGGCTACAAATACGGTTCCATTGGGTAGGGGTGGTCATTAAGGTGGTTCCCCAAGACAAAATCAATTTTATGCTCTACATAGCAGGCAAGGTATTGGTGAGGTTCCCGGTATATTGACAATCATTGATTATGTATATGCTTTGATTAATCTGGGTGCCACACTTTGTTTTGTTATCCCTCTTGTTGCTAAAACGTTCCTGTTGACCTTGAGTTGTTGCATGAGTCATATGATGTGCCTACTCCTATTGGTGCCTCTATTGTTTCTAGGGAAATTTATAGAAGTTGTCCTATTTGCATTATTCATAAGTTGTTGCCTTGTGATCTTGTTGAATTAGACATGGTTGATTTTGATGTCATTCTTGGGATGGATTGGTTGCGTGCCTACGATGTTTCTATTGATTGTAGAACCCATAGTGTCAAATTCCAATTTCCAAATGAACCCTTCCTTGAGTGGCAAAGTCAAGATGTGGTGGTCAAGGGTAGATTCATTTCTTGAATTAATGCTTGTAAGTTGATATCTAAAGGGTATCTTTACCATCTTTTGAGGGTTAGAAATGTGGAGTCTAAAGTCCCTTCTATAGAGTCGGTTCCGATTGTAAATGATTTCCTCAATGTCAATCCAAATGACCTTCCTAGTGTTCCTCTCAATAGGGAAATAGATTTTGGTATAGATCTTCTCCCTGATACTCAACCCATCCATTCCCCCTTATCGCATGGGCACAATGAAGTTGAAGGAGTTAAAGGAACAATTAAAGCATTTAATGGAGAAGGATTTATTAGGCATAACCAATCACCTTGTGGTGCACCAGTGTTATTTGTGAAGAAGAAGGATGGATCCCTCAGGATGTGTATTGACTACTGGCAACACAATAGGATCACCATCAAAAATAGGTATCCTCTTCCAAGGATTTATGACTTGTTTGACCAATTGAAAAGGCTAGCTTTTTCTCTAAGATTGATCTTTGGTCTGAGTATCATCAAGTGAGGGTGAGGGAGTTTGATATTCCTAAGACAGCCTTTCGGACTAGATATGGGCATTATGAATTTGTGGTGATGTTTTTTGTGTTAACAAATGCACCGGCCAGTATCATAGACCTAATGAGGAAGGTCTTCAAAACTTACCTTGATTCCTTTGTTGTAGTCTTCATTGATGATATTTTGATATATTCACATAGTAGGGAGGAGCATATGGGGCATTTAAGGGTTGTGTTGCAAAGATTTAAGGAGTAGAAATTGTATGCCAAATATGGAAAGTGTGAATTTTAGTTCAAGGAGGTTGCAATCTTGGGTCATGTGGTGTCGGGGATGGTAATAAGGTGGATCCTAAAAAGACCGATGTGATTAGAAATTAGCCTAGACCATTAACCACATCAGATATTAAGAGTCTATTAGGCCTAGCGGGTTATTATAGAAGGTTTGTGAATGGGTTCTCCTCCATTGCTTCCCCTATGAAAAAATTGACTCAAAAGAAGGTTAAGTTTGTGTGGACCGATGAGTGCGAGAGGAACTTTCAAACATTGAAAGAAAAGCTTTTGTCCGCTCCTATGTTGTCACTACTAGATGGGCTTGAGGGATTTGTTATGTATTGTGATACTTCTAGAGTTGTTTTGGTTTGGTGGTAATGCATAATGGTAATGTTATAGCTTATACTTCTAGACAACTCAAGGTATATGCCAAATTCGTTTCCGATTGCCATAGTTGTTGACAAGTCAAAGTTGAACATCAAAGGCCAGGTGGCCTAACCTAAAATATAGAGATTTCTACTTGGAGATGGGAAGTGATTTATATGGATTTTGTGGTTGGGTTTCCCAAGACTAGGAAGGGTTTTGATTCCATATAGGTGGTGGTTGATAGGATAACGAACTCGGCCCACTTTCTACAGGTTAAGACTACATACGAGGCTGAAGAGTATGCATGGTTGTTCATCCATGAGTTAGTGATGTTGAATGGAGTTTCTTTATCCATCATATTAGATCGTGGTGGACAATTCACATCACATTTTTGGAGGTCTCTTCAAAGGGGTCTTGGTACAAAATTTCACCTTAGTACGACCTTTCACCCTCAAATGGATAGAAAAGCCGAAAGGACCATTCAAACACTTGAGGATATGGTTAGGGCTTGTGTCTTAGAGCTTAAGGGTAGTTGGTATGATGATCTTCCATTGATTGAGTTTACCTACAATAATAGCTATCACTCTAGCATCGGTATGGCTCCTTGTGAGGCTCTTTTTGGGAGACGTTGTAGATCACCGTTTGGTTGGTTTAAGGTTGGAGAGGTGGCTTTATTGGGATCAGATCTTGTTGTGCAGGCTCTTGAGAAGGTTAGGATGATAAGTGAAAGGTATAAAAAATCCCAAAGTCGGCAAAAATTCTATGTCAATGTGAGAAGAAGAGACCTTGAATTCAAAGTGGGTGATTGGGTCTATTTGAAAGTTTGTCCAATGAAAGGTGTGATCCATTTTTGTAAAAAGGGGAAGTTGAGTCCATGATATGTTGTTCCTTATGAGGTGATAAAGAGGGTTAGCATGATAGCTTATGAGTTGAAGTTGCCTAGTGAAATGAATTTGGTTCATCCGGTGTTCTATGTCTCTATGTTGAGAAAATGTGTTAGTAATCCTAATGCTATTGTACCTCTTGATATTGTGGGGGTTGTTGAGGATAACTTGACTTATGAGGAGACTCCTGTTCAGATTTGGGATAAGCAAGTGAAGAGATTGAGGAACAAGGTGGTGGCATCCATTAAGGTCCTTTGGAAAAACCAACAAGTCGAAAGTGCTACATGGGAGGCCGAAGCGGACATGAAAAAGCGGTATCCTTATATTTTCCACTCCACTTAGGCCTAAGGTTCTACTTCCAAGTCCCCTATGTGATTTCAACTCTTATTTCAGCCTTTATGTTATTCATATGCATTCATGTTCAAGTTGGCAAATTTATGATAATTTTACACTTATGTTGAGATTTTGAAACTGGTGTTATAAATGTGATGTTGCATTCTTATTGGGGCAAATTTTTTTCTGATACTAATTGTATTTTATGTCTCTTTTACATTCAAGGATGAATGTTTTAAATGGGGAGATATTGAAACGACCCCAAAAAGTGCCCGAATATGTGTCTCGGAATGCCTAGAATTTTAATTTTCATATATCTCAAATTCCGTGCGTGATATAGAAAATCCAACATCATATTCTTGTTTAAGGGGTCAAAATTATTGGTGACAAGGTTAAACCCGATTTAATAGAAATATATTAGCATTTATGAAATTCCAAAATGTGAATTCCAGTGAGCATCCCGCGACGAGCAACTATGTTATTTTGGGACAATTGTTTTTTTGTTCGGTCCAAGACTTTTAAGTCTTCGGCCTAAGTGTTCCAAAATGAGTTTTTACCTATATTTTAGTCATATTTCACCCTCATATCATCCTAAACATTCACCAATATCCTCTCAAGCACATAGCAATATTTTTCACTCCTAAATTCAAGTCTCAAACCCTCATCCCAAACTAAGGATTTCCTTCAAGGTTCTTCTTCAAACTTCAATTTTCCATCTCCAATCTCACCAAGATCATGTCCAAGCCAAGGTATGTGAGTTTCATTCATGTTTTCCTTCCACCCATGTTACCCAAGCTTCCTTTTACTCAAATTGCATGATTTAAAGTTGATTTACAAAAGGGTCTTGCTTATTATGAAATTCACTGCACACTATGTTAAAGCTATGTGAAATTGTGACTATTTTGCTATGTTTTGAGCTTTAAATCTTTGATCTATTATAAGATTTGATTAGCAGTTTTGATGTATATTGCTTGAGGTGTTGCAAGGTATTTATTGATGGTTTTATAATGGGTTTTCTTACATGATTTCATCTCTATATTTCATGGTTTTATACTAACACTACACATCCTCTACGTGTTTCATAAAATGTCCGGATATGGTTTCTTGAGGGATTGAAGGTCTAAAGCATGAGATATGATATGATTAATGTTATGATTCTCACAATGGATACCTAGGTCCTAGACGTGACTAGCAAATGGGGAACCCAAAGAAACCTCAAAAACAAGCCTCTAAGCATATCATTACACATCCTTGGTCGCAAAGCAATGTAAAACAACGTAAGAAACATAAACAAGGGGAACTGGGACTATAGGGAGAGAGGTTAATACTTATGTAATATGTAAAACTATGGTAAACAAGGGCAAGGGACTAAGGAGAATGCCTACATAACATCATAATCAAGAGACGAAAGAGTCAAGGCTCGTAACATAGATACATAGCACGTCCAACAACACCTCTACTACATTGATAGGAGCGGGGGCCAAGACATGGAAACCGGGATCACCCTCGTGGTCAAAATAGAACATAAAGAAGAGTGTCTCAACACATAATAAGAGAAACATCAACTAGAGTCCCAAAAGTGGATGGCTCACCAACTAGCTTGAGTAGCACCGAACTAGACACGTGGAGGAGGAGGATGATCAACTTGGACATTGGTTCCTACATGGTGATATCATGTAGGCGAGATTACACAATTTTATGTTTGAATGTACATATGCAGGATGCAATGCAAGAAGAGATAGGCATCATAATCAAAATGCATAACAATAGGCAATAGGCAGAATATAACAATATGGCATGTATGATCAAGCATAAGTAAAACACGCTTAAGTAACTCATGCTCATATAGGATATTATATGTGTAGAAGAGAACAAGATAGATTCCCAAAGTACAAACCCCTTGGAAGGTTGGTGATGATGCCACTCCATCACTTAGGTGGTGAAGTACAAACCGTTCACTAGGTTGGTGATGATGCCACCCAAGAACCTCGGTGGAGAAGTACAAACCCTTCAGTAGGTTAGTGATGATGCCACCCCATTACCCCGGTTGAGAAGTACAAACCATTCACTAGGTTGATGAGTACAAATCCCCCATCTAGGTTAGTGATGATGCTACCCCATCACCCCGGTGGAGAAGTACAAACACTTCATTAGGTTGATGAGTACAAACCCCCATCTGGGTAATCTGGGCTCTTAATCCCCCCAGATTGTAGATGAGCTTAGCTTTGGAGATGAGGTTGGAGAAGATTAGAGATGTTTTCTCCTGTGAGAAGGGCTTAGACACAAGCGTTAAAAGTCTTGGACCGAAATTTAAGAACTAGCACAAAAAACAGGGGCGCGTCGCGCCAAGATCGCACATTACATTCTGGAAATCGCATTTTGCGATTTTTGATTTATAGACGGTTGCTCTAAAATCGGGGTGAGACCCTTTTCCACCTAATTTTGACCCCTTGAACATGAATACGAAGTTGTATTTTTGAAATAATGCACGAATTTTGAGATATATTGAAATTAAAATTCTGTGTATTTTTTCGAGGCACATTTTCAGCACTTTTGGGGTCGTTTCAATATCACCCCCTTGGAACATTCGTCCCCGAATGTAAATGAAACGTACATGAGAGGAGTGATCATGAACAAATCAGCTCCAACAAGAATACAACATTACATTAAAAACACCATTTTCAAAATCCTAACATAAGTGTAAAATCATCATAGCTTACCAACTTAAATGTAAATGCATATGAATGGCATAAAGGCTAAAACATAAGACTTGGAATCACATGAAGGACTTATGTCACGACCTATTCCTAGGGCCTAGGCGTGACCGGCAAATGGGGAACCCGAAGGGACCCCAAACAAGCCTCATAGCATATCATTATACATCCTTGGTCGCGGAAGCAATTAAAATAACAATAAGGGATAAGTGTAACCAAGGGGAAGTGAACTAAGAGAGAGATAGAGAAAGAGAGTAATACTTAAATGCCATAGATGAGTCAAGCTCAAGCGTAATACACAACGTGTCCAATAACACCTATAAACATAGATAGTGGGGGCCAAGACATAGTAACCGGGCTAACTCTCATAGTCAAATAGCAATAAAGAAGAAAGTATAAATACATAGCATAAGAAAATTGTCCAACATCCCCGGAATGGAGGACTCACCAACAAGCTTGAGTGAAACCGTACTAGCTACGTGGGTGGAGATGCTCAAGCAGGGCTGCGGTTCCGACATGGTGATGTCATGTGGGCTTAGATTATGCAATAGTACGTTGGAATGTACTAAATATGTGGGATGAAATGCAACAAGAGATAGGCCATATAATCAAAATGCATAATCATAACAAGAGATAGTATATTAGCAACATGGTATGCATGAACAATGCTTGTAGTAAAACATGCTTGAAAATAACCATACTCACATAGCTTATTAATATAATAAGGTGACATGATTAGATCATCCAAATACCTTGTACTAGAGGGTGAAGAATATAGCATAAGTCATAACCCCTCCTAGTAGGTAATGGGTAGTACGTAAGATAATGAATAGCATATGAGGGCAGAAGGTAATATAGGTCATGACCCCTACATATGAGCACATTGCATAACATCAAATATGAGTACATGGCATAGCCTCGATCAAGAGTACATAACATAACATCAACAAGAGTACATAACCTTATCAAGAGTATATAACCCCATCAAGAGTAGCATAACCTCAAATATGAGTATATTGGTTAGTAGATGAGAGTAAGGTCCACAACATAGCTCATAACCCCTACATGTAGGAATTTACCTTGCACTAGAGGGTAAAGTATATAACATGGTTCATAACCCCTTCTAGTAGGCTTCACAATTTGCAAGGGCATAGGTCTTAGTATAACGACTCAATAACTCATTACAATCCTAAGGAAATAACCACATTAGAGCCCACCAATTCACTTGCAACAACATAGGTGATTTACATGTTTTAAGCACTCATATATACAACTCTTTAATCATCATATAGTTGTTCTACTCATTAGACATGCATTGGACTAACAATTCCTCAAGAACCCTAACCCGGACATTTAATCCAAAACTTGGCGGGTGTGTAGTGCTAGTGTAAAACATGCAATTCAAGAGTGAAAACATGCAAGTAAATCCCACGGAAAACCATTAATCAACACTTTGTAACATCCTCAAGCAACTACATCAAGACCCTTTATCAAAACCAAAATTAGATCAAAGATTTAGAGCTCAAAACATGGTTAAACAACTATACTTTCATGAACTAAAACCACTGTGTAGCAAATTTCTTAATATACAAAACCCACATGTAAAATCAAATTTAAATCATGCAAATTGAGTAAAAAGGAGATTAGGGCACCATGGGTGCAAGGACCTAATGGCAAAAACCCATATACCCTAGCTTATGGAGAAACCTTGAAGAATATTAGAGATGGAGACTTGAAGCTTGAAGGAGAATCTTGAGATCCGAATGAGGGTTTGCGACTTGATTTTTGAGGGAAACATAAGACTAAGTGTTTGAGTGAGTACTGGGGAATGTTTAGTATGATATGAGGGTGAAATATTGATAAGTATAGGTAAAAACACGTTTGGTAACACTTACGCCCAAGACTCAATAGTCTTGGACTGTAAGAAAAATAACTGGGCAGAATTTACATAGGTCTGTGTCGCAGACCTGTCGCAGAGAGTAAGTTTACTTATGTCCGCGACAGTTGCGCGTAGCGGCACCGTCGCAGACCAACTTTGAAAATCTGAAATTTTTATTTGATTGCTCTAAAATCGAGGTTAGACCCTTTTCCCTTAGTGTTGACCCCTTGAAAATGAACTTGAAGTCGAATTTTCGATATCACACACAAATTTTGAGATATATGAAAATTAATATTCTAGGCATTTTCGAGGCATATTTTCGGGTACTTTTTGGGTTAGTTTCAACTTAATCACTATCTTAGGCTTTATTAGACTGAAGAAGGTACGAAGATCACTCCCATAAGACTGCTTCGACTTCCTTGGCGGCACCTTTGACTTGATGATCCTTTCAAGAGGGCCTTAATGAATATCGCATCCTCATTAATCAACTTCTCCACACCCATCAAGCACATCCACCAGGACCTTCCATAAGCCAACTTGTCCTCCATATCACCCATAATTTAAAAGAGTACCATAACACTAGAGTCACCAGCACATCCCCTCAACCATGAAGCATCGGATAAACCATACCCCTGCAAAAGTCAATTCCCAAACATAGGCAATGTCACCAACCTCCCTCTACACTCTATAAGGACTCACAATCCTCAAATCAATTGTCAACCTTAAATACACCTAACCCACTTTTCACCATAACCACTATCTCTCCCTTGAGAGACAACCTCCACTATACAATATTCTCACCCAAAACTTCCAACTATAATAAGGCGGAATCAAGGCCTTGTCTAATCTAGATCTCTTAACCCAAGAAGAATTGGAACCATCAAGAATGCTACACCACCATGCTCAACTTCTCTCAACCTAACTTTCAATCTAACCAAATGATCGACCCCACTAGTCTCCTCTTTGCCACCATCAACAGCACATGCTAGGTTACTTAGAGCACTAACCGCAACAATAGCCTTACCAGGGAAAAATAATGCACATTCATTCATAATCCTTAAGGATTTTAACAACCTTATTGTTATCCACAATGCACACCTATCATATTTAGCAAACAACCTCTCATCCTCCAAAACTTGCAACACTACCCCCAAATTATTCATAAGCTCTAAACAAATATATACCTCATCACAAGAGACCATCACAAACTTATCAAGGTAGGGTTTTAAGACCCTATTCAAGAAACCCATAAACACCATCAGTGCATAAGTCAACCAAACAACTCCACCAATACCGATAATGCTCACTACTTATACGAAAAGACACCTAGGGATATCACCTACCTTCATCCTCACTTTGGGACAAAACCCAAACCTCAAGTCAACCTTAGAGAAGTGACCAACTCATTGTAGTTGACCAATTAGATCGACCATCCACAACCATCATATTACAACCTTATGGATTCTACAATCATTGGAAGCATGCTTTCCAAGTAGCCTAACTACCCCAAGACCTCCAACCTATCAAGGTAGGTCAACCAAGACCACAAAACAAGACTCTATGCAACAAGAACATGGGGCAACCCTTATAGACCCCTACTAGCCACAATAGACTCATGCAACCATCTGGGACACACACATGAATCCTACTAGGAAAAATGAAAAACACAAGGGATAGCAACTCCCGGACCTATCAACTCACCATACCCAAAATGTCGGTCACAACAGTGGCCTTACTTAGGGTTATCTAAGTCATAGGAGGAGCGATAAAAGAGAACCAACTCACAAGCTCCGATAATAGACCCCAAAACCCAAGAACCTCCTATTACCCAATGAAGCCAAGGTCCATGCTAATCTCTAATCACCTTCGTCTTATAGGGTTTACCTTAATGCCATCACCCAACATCACACGACCCAGGAAGGCAACCACTTACAACAAAATTCTCCACCCCTCCTATCTAGCATCTAACCTTCTTCTATAAATTTTGTTGTACTACCCTCAAAAGACTCAAATGCACTACCTCACTAGGGAACACAAACCATCATATTATCACCAAAACCACTATAAGCCTATTACTGTAGGGGCTGAAAGATCTTATTCATGAGACTCATAAGCATAATCAGTGTACTAGTTGAACCAAAAGACACTACTCCAAATCCAATTGATCAGAAAGGGACATTCAAGGTCTTATCTATCACCAACGACAATTTTAATTACAAAACAACTTAGGTTCAACACCTCCGATTCTCACAAGGTGACAAAATGCAACCCTTTAGAGACCAATGGTACCTTAAAACATAAAATGGACCTACCCCCCCCCCCCCCGTTATCACTTAACCACCACATCATGACTCTTCCACTCAGGGACAGGTTCACTAGGGAATCAGGATCTAATTCTATTGGTCCTACCATCCAAAATGATACAATATGTAGGCAACCATTCAACCCGTAGTATGACATCAAAATCCGCCACGCCAACTCCAACAAACCACAAAGAAAGTCCTAATGCAATTGAAACCCAGATCAACACATATGAACCTTCTAGCAACACTATACTCAACAAAAAAATAGAAACAAAAGGTCCATACAACAACTTGGGTACCCAAGAATCCCCACTAGCAACCGAAAAGAGTAGAGAAGCCATAGTGACATTCCAGGCCATTAATGCAAGCACATCAAAGCTCAAAGAGAACTTTAACATACCGGTAGCAACATCGAGCGCCTCATCCCCTTCTTAAGCATCTAGATCAACATCACCACCCCTACAGTTGTATCATCCATATGGGCAATCAAGAATTTTGTGGCCACCATGGTCCATCCTACATGTAAGGAACTTGGGATCAGTTGTCCCCCCATCACCTCCTTTGCTTTTATTGCATTTATGAGGGAAATTCTTAACCTTATGACCCATCTCCCCACAAACATAAGAAACATTAGTACCTCTCAAGCATGGGCCATCATGGCCTTTACCATATTTTGAGCACCTAGCATAAGGTACCACACCACCAACACCTCAATACTTGGGACTTTGGAACTTACCAATATTACGAGGCTTCTTGGCCTCACCACCTCCCCTCATACCACTAGATATCTCGGGAGCACTCACTTGTTCGTCGAGGTGAGTTGCCAATTTTGTTGCCGCTTTAGCCACTTTCCATAGAGCATTGCAAATCTCCACATTCATCATAGCACTGTCCTGAGTAGCATGAGACATATCCTAAAATTTAATGGTTAGGGGTTAGCTATAAGCCCTACGTTATATAACTCTATCACAAGACATAGATAATGAAGAAGTAAAATATTTCCTAAAATGTCTCATAACATCCTATTCATAGTTGTAGTGCACAACACAACCATGAATAAAACTCTAATCGATGCGGTGTGTTGGACTCCGAGGACTATCAACCTAGTGCGCTGATACCATCTTTGTCACGACCTAAGCCTAGGGCCTAGATGTGTCCGACGAATGCGGAACCCGAAGGAAGCCCAAATAAGCCTCTTAGCATGTTATTACACATCCTTGGTCGCGGTAGCATTGTAAAACAATGCAATAAACATAAACAAAGTGAACTGGGACTAAGAGCGAGGAGCAAGACAACTTGGACTAAGAGGAGTATGATCAACTTGGACTTCGGTTCCTACATGGTGATATTATGTAGGCAAGAGTATGCGTTAGTACGTTTGAATGTACTGAGTACGTAGTATTAATGCAATAAGAGATAGACATCATAATGAAAATGCATAACACTAGGTAATACATAATATAACAATATGGCATGTATGATAAATGCATAAGTTAAACATGCTTAAGTAACTCATGATCATATAGGATATCATATGTGTATAAAAGACGAAGCTAGATTCCCAAAGTGAAAACCCCTTGGTAGGTTGGCTATGATGCCACCCTGTCACTTAGGTGGTGAAGTACAAACCCTTCACTAGGTTGGTGATGATGCCACCACATCACCCCGATGGAGAAGTATAAACCCTTCACTGATGATGTCACTCCATCACAACGGTGGAGAAGTACAAACCTTTCACTAGGTTGATGAGTAAAAACCCCGATCTAGGTTAGTGATGATGCCACCCCATCCCCCTAGTGGAGAAGTACAAACCCTTCACTAGGTTAATGAGTACAAACCCCCATCTTGGTTATCCGGTCCCTTAGTTCCCCAGGATTGGGCATGGTCTAATGCGACACTTTCTATAGATTATATCATATACACAAACTCTTTTCATCTTCATAACATGATTCATATCATATCTCATGATTTGGACCTTCAATTCCTCAAGAAACCATAACCGAACATTTTCTCAAACACTTGGCGGGTGTGTAATGGTGGTATAAGACCATGCAATTTAGAGATGAAATTATGCAAGAAAATCCATTTTAAAACCATCAATCCACACCATTCAAGACCCTAAAGCAATATACTTCAAAAGCACTCATCAAATCTTACAATAGATCAAAGATTTATATCTTAAAACATAGCAAAACAGTCATAACTTTACATAGCTTTAGCATAGTTCATTTACATGTTCATAATAGTAAACCCATTGTACAAATCAACCTTAAATTACACAAATTGAGTAAAAAGGGAGAATAGGGCACCATTGGTGAAAGGATCCATTAGCTAAAATCTACATACCTTTGCTTTAGAGATGAGTTTTGTAATGATTGGAGATGGAGACTTGAAGCTTGAAGGAGAGCCTTGAAATCCAGATGAGGGTTGGAGACTTGAATCTTGAGAGAATTATAAGACTAAGGATTTGAGCGAGTATTGGTAATGTCTTGAGTGATATAAGCGTGAAATAATGCTAAGTATAGGTGTTTTCTCTTGTGGGAAGGCTTAGGCCCAATAATAAAAAAATCTTGGACTGAAATTTAATATCTGGCACCAAAAACAATAGGGGTGCGTCGTGCCAAGATCGGGCATTACATTCTTGAAATCGCATTTTTTGATTTTTAGATTTTGATATGGTTGCTTTAAAATCGGGGTTAGACCGTTCCCCCCCTAATTTTGACCCCCCGAGCATGAATATTAAGTCAGATTTCCAAAATAAAGTGCGGATTTTGAGATATATGGAAACTAAAATTATGGGCATTTTCGAGACATATTTTAGGCACTTTTGGGTTCGTTTCAATATCTCTCCCCTCGGAACATTCGTATCCAAATGTAAAAGATATATAATGCAACATTACATTTAAAACACCATTATAAAAATTCCAACATAAGTGTAAAATCATCATAGCTTGCCATCTGAAACGTGAATGCATATGAATGACATAGGGGCTGAAACATAAAACTTAGAATCACATGAAGAACTTAATCGCTATCATAGGATTGATTAGAGTGAATAAGGTACCAAGATCGCTTCCATAAGACCACTTCGGCTTCCTTGGAGGCCTTTGACTTGATGATCCCTTCAAGAGGGCCTTAATGAATATCACATCCTCATTAATCAACTTCTCCACTCACCCATCCAACACCTCCACTGGGACCTTCCCTAAGACAACTTGTCCTCCATATCACAAACAATTTCAGCGAGTGCCATAGCACTAGAGTCACCAACACATCCCATCAACCTAGAAGCATGACAAACTAGATAAACCGTACCCCTACCAAAGGCTATTCCCAAACTTAGGCAACCTTACCAATCTCAATCTACACTCTATAAGGACTCATAATCCTCAACTAAATTGTCAACCTTAAATACACGTAACATACTTGGTACCATAATCACCATCTATCACTTAGGAGACAACCTCCACTCTACCGTCTTCTCACCCAAAACATCCAACTCTAATAAACCGAAATCAAGGTCTTGCCTAATCTAGACCTCTTAATCCAAGAAGATTTGGAAACATCAAGAATGCTACATCACCATGCTCAACTACCCTCAACCTAACTCCCAATCTAACCAACTGATGGATCTCACTGGTCTCCTCTACGCCACCACCATCAACATATGCTAGGCTACCTAGAGCATCAATTGCAACATTAGCCTTACCAATGAAAAATTATACACACCCATTCATAATCCATAGGGAATTCTAACCACCTTCTTGCTATCCACAACGCACACCTATCATATTTAGCAAACAACCTCTCATCCTCTAAGACTTGCAATACTACCCCCATATTATTCTCAAGCTCTAATCAAATCAATACCTTATCACTAGAGACCACCACAAA
>JAPFFP010106395.1:0-19129 GCA_026153255.1 Solanum medicagineum
CATATCGAGCGATATTCCTTGTGCATGCTTAAGCTTATATTTATGTATCGTAATACCTCATGTATGCTTATATGTTTTACTTATGAATGATGGCATTACGATTTCATGCTTGCATTGCACTCGCATACTAAGTACATTTCAATGCACTAACACACGTTTTTTCTTATATGATTTAACCATGTAGGGACAGGTAGTCCTCCACCGATTTGTGGCTAGTTTTTGGTGTTCAAGACTAGTACTTTTATTGTGGTGAGACCTTAGTTCAGGACTCTACTATTTTCTATTCTACCTTGTATTTTCTTTTGAGATGATGTATATGTTAGCCTTTTGAGGCTTTACTTTCTATGTGTTAAACATTGGACTCTTTTCTATTAGATGGAAATCCACTGTTACTAGTTCCGTCCATCGATATTTTAGTCAGTGTGCATTATGGACAAATATGTTGATGCTTCTTTTTAATGTTGTTTCATTGTCATAAATTGGCCCGATAGACCCTTTTCCTCATTTTTATTCTGGAAAGTTAACTTAATACCTATGAATGCTTAAGATATTATAGACGGCTTGGGTGAGGTGCGTTCAAGTATCTCATTCATCGTGTGACGACTATGTCCTAGATAGGATCGTTACAATACTCGAAAATGATACTTAACTTAATAATCATATTGCCACCATGTATCCCAGAAGCAATGATATAGTCTCCTTTTGATGTTATCAGAAAGTCTCAAGGTCAATGATAACTTTTGTGGATTTGAAGAAAAAAAGTATCATCATGTAAAGTCAAACAATATTCAATTTTTCTGATCTTGAAAAATAAGTAAGTATATTATGTTTCAATTCATTGACAAAGTGTTATACTTTATCTTATTTATGCATAACTATTTCTTAATCTTTTATATTAATAGTTTTTTACAAAAATATGTAGTTATGGCTTGATATTTAAGAAAAAGAGGATCTTCTATCTCATGGTAGCCTGCACCATTCCCCTTATGCAAATTTCTTATTAGGTTTGCCATACACTTCATATATTTGTAGTGATTCATATGGCATCACTGAATCATACAAGTCTTGGATAAGAATCTACAATGCAAAAGAATCATTTTCAAGTAGTGTTCAATTGATTACATATTAATCAATATTTGATTGATTAATCTGAGATTATCGACAAAAAAGATTGTCTAAGTCACTTCACTATTTTATCTAAGTCACTTTTTTTGTCCATCTTAAACTAAATATCAGCGACATCTATTTTTGGCAATATTGTTTGTAGTTACTGTATTTTAAGATATGCGAATAAGAAGTGAAATATTGTTTTCTGAAATGTCATTAAGAGAAAAAAGATAATCTGAATAGAATATTTTTACATTGAAGAGTTGTGACTTTTTTACAAAATTATGACTTTTTCAATCAGTTCTAACTTTTCTAAAGGAGTGTGCCTTTTTCAAAGGTTGTGTCACGTCACGAGAGGGTACCCTTGGTGTCACGCCCCGAGCCTACACCCTGGACCTAGCCGGCACTCAGGAACCACTGCTGGTCCCAAGCGAACCTTTTGCTCTGGCTACTTTGCTCAGTGAAAGACTTAAACAATGATAATAGGGTTGGAGGTAAGCATAATCACTGAATTCGTGTTTGAAGCACAATGAAACAAATCAACTGGAAATGTCAACAATCTAAAAGGAATACTAAACATTGTCTATCATTCTATGAAGCCTCTACTAAGCATGACCAGAGAATGGGTACCTTGACAGGCCACGGCTAACCCATACTAAACGAAAGCAACTGAAATTGAAGGTAAAAACATATGCGAGCCTTTGGCTACAAAGAGGTCTCCCACTAGTTACGTAGAAATGCTGAATCGCCCAAGATATGTATATTGGAGAACTCTGTCACCCACACTACATCGTAAAATGATGCAGGCCCTAAAGGACATCAGCATATCGAATATACAGTATGTAAAATAGCCAAAAACAGGAAAAATTAGGGTACAAGGCTCAAGTCACTGATTGAATGCAAGATTAAGTTAAAACATAATTAAAGCATTATAGCAAAATAATCTGATTTCATGCATAAATAGATGCAACTCTATCTATATCTAAAAATGCTGCATACTATAACTTGGGGAGTTTGCCTAACTGACAACCATCACTATGAGCTTCGTGATGATACAACATACTGACCTACATTGCCAAGGCCATCCCATACCTTTCCACGGTAAGGGATGAAGTGTTGTGGATCCATATAAATTCGGTCATCTCAGTGGCACATGAGGAGTTGTACATAAGGTACAATCCTATCTTACACTAGCTGTGTAATTTGTGGGGTTGGAGTTGTTGAAGTCGAACCCACCTCGATGCTCAATACTACTCCCAAAACATGTACTGTGCTCAATAGCTGTAAGAGAATGTCCCACTTTAGGGGTAGCTGAAACTATACTACTTAGAGCTTTGGGTTCATATGTTTTCCATAAACTAGTTTTTCTGGACTTATTTCATGATGCAATCTCAAGGAAATCTTATTTCAACCATACTTAAGTCTGGGTAAATGCTTATAGCAAGCTGATCATACTTCAATGCAAGTAAAAACATATTGGGAAAAACAATTCTCAAGCAAATATGATTCTTGTAACTGCAATAACTTCAAGACTTAATGAAACATGCTCAATCATGAAATTCTGAAAGTAAAATACTAATTTCAATAAAATTTGCCTAAGAAAACCTTAACGCATCACAGTATTTCACAAGAATGAAACTGACTTGGTCCTTGACTAGATTTCATTCTAAGAACATGGAACAACTTCAAAAGTATGATTTTTAGATAGACTTACATACCTGGCACGAATTTTCTTAAAAATTTGAAGAACCCTTTTCCAAGCCCTAATCCCCCTTACACTCCCTAACCGTTGCTCTAAGTAGTGTTCATGAAAAGTGAAAGGGAATTTGCATGGATTTTTGAATTTTAGGGCTAAAACAATAGGGTTTTGGTCTAGGATGGGTAGAGAATTGTCTGGAATGTCCCTTGAAAAATTTTAAAATTTTTGAACTTTGAAAGAACAGGTCTGCCTCGCAGACCTGTCGCGAAATAGAGCATTTTCTGTCAAATAATTTCCCAACAAGTTTTCTAATTTCTGTCAAAAAATTTCGTAAAAAACTGAGCGTGCGTCCCACGATCAGGGAGAATCGTGGCCCTGACGTGTACTCACAATGTTTTGGATTTAATTATGAAAAATTATTTTTTGACTCGGTTGCTTTAAAGTCAGGTCGAGACCATTTTCCCACTCCATTTTTCGTGTTGCTCATAAATTCAGTCTCAGGTTTGCAAATGGAGCATAGGAAGATGTGTTATGCGTACGTCTCCCCTCTAGGGGTATTATGGTAATTTCATCGGGTGTTACAATATCCCCCCCTTGGGATCATTCGTCCTCACATAATAACGATATCATGGATTAACTCAACGTATAGAAGGTTTCCCAACTAGAACAAATGCAAATATTCGAAATCAAGAGTAGAAATTTTACCTTCAAGATCCTCATTGGGGGGCAAAAACAAGTGCAGATATTTTGTTTTCATATCTTCCTCTGCTTCCCATGTAGCTTCCTCAGTGAGTTGATTTCTCCGTAGCTCTTTAACTGAATCAATCTCTTTGGTTCTCAATTTATGAACTTGGCGGTCAAGTGTGAACCGGAACCTCTTCATATGACAAACTATCTTTAATCCCAACACTCTCCACAAGAACAACTAGGGAGGGATCTTCCATGCATTTCTTAAGCATGGAAACATGGAATACCATATGTATAGCACCCATCTCTGCTGGTAATTCCAACTCATATGCCACATTACCTATTCTTCTGACAATCTGATAGGGTCCAATATACCTTGGACTTATCTTCTCTTTCCTTCCATATCTCATGACACCCTTCATCTGTGAAACCTTTAGGTACACCCAGTCACCTACCTCAAATTCCAAATCTTTCCTTCTAACATCAGTATCTGATTTCTGACGACTTTATGTAGTTTTCAACCTCTCTTGGATGATTTTCACCATCTTGATGGCTTGGTGAACCAAGCCAGGCCCTATCAATTCACCTTTACCAATCACGAACCAACTAATAGGCGATCTACATCTCCGCCCATAAAGGGCCTCGTATGGAGCAAATTGTATACTAGCTTGAAAACTGTTATTATAAGAAAATTCAATCAAGCGTAGATGATCATCCCAGTTACCTTTGAAGTCTATGAAACATGCCCTTAACATGTCCTCAAGAGTATGTATGGTTCACTCTGCCTGCCTATCTGTCTGAGGATGGAAAGTTGTACTGAGATTAACCTTCATGCCAAGCCCCTTCTGAAAGGACTTCCAAAACTGTGCTGTGTGAACTGGGCTCCTCTGTCTGGATAATAGATAAAGGAACTCCATCCAATCTTACAATTTGTCGGATGTATAGCCTGGCATAATCCTATGCAATATCGGTTGTTTTAACTGGCAGGAAATGAGATGATTTGGTCATTCTGTCTACTGTTACAATAGAATCATTATGTCTTTGAGACCGTAGTAATCCTATTACAAAATCTATGTTAATCATCTCCCACTTCCACTCAGGGATGTCTATATTCTAAGCCTTACCACAAGGCCTCTGATGTTCTACCTTGAATTGTTGCCAATTTGGGCACCTTCACACAAACTCGGCAATGTCTCTCTTCATGCCACTCCACCAATATATTTCTCATAAATCTTTGTACATCTTTGTAGAGCCCAGATGAATAGGGTATCTGGTACCATAGGGTTCTGCCAGTATTCTATCCCGAAGGTCCTCCATATCGGGAACATACCATCTACCTTGATACCTTAGCACCCTATCTCCTCCATTTGTAAAAACTAACACTTTCAGCTTCTGGGCATCTTCTTTCAGTTGGAGAAGAATGGGATGCCGATCTTGCTTTTATTTCACCACCACAACTAATGAAGATTTATCCCCATTTAAAAAAACTACACCTCCCTCATTTGTATCAGCAAGTTGGACCCCTAACCATGCGAATCTGTGCACTTCCTTGGCCAACTCTCTCTTCTCATCCTCAATATGAGCATTTCTTTCCATGGATACCCTGCTAAGAGCATCAGCAACTACATTAGCTTTACCTAGATGATAGAGGATGCTCATGTTGTAGTCCTTCAGCAACTCTAACCATCTCCTCTGCCTCAGGTTCAAATCTTTGTTTTTAAATACATATTGCAAACTCTTGTGGTCGGCGAACACATCCACATGCCCACCATAGAGGTAGTGTCTCCAAATTTTGAGAGCAAACACCACCGCAGCAAGCTCAATATCGTGAGTTGGATAGTTCTTCTTATGAATCTTAAGCTGTCTAGAGGCATATGCTATCACCTTGCCTCTCTGCATTAGTACATACCCCAAGCCAACTTTGGAAGCATCACAGTATACAACAAAGCCATTTGTTCCCTCTGGTAGGGACAAAACTGAAGCTGTAGTCAGTCTAGTTTTCAACTCCTAAAAACTCTTCTCACAAGCCTCTGACCATTGCAATTTAACTTTCTTCTGGGTCAATTTGGTCAAGGGAGCTGATATAGCTGAGAAACCTTCTACAAAGCGCCTCTAATAACTAGCCAAACCCAAGAAACTTCTTATCTCAGTTGGAGTTGTGAGCCTTGGCCATTTCTTCAGTACCTCACTTTTTTGGGAATCCACTCTAATACCTCCCCCCGATACAATATGGCCCAGGAATGACACAGATGCTAATTGTCACGACCCAAGCATAGGGCCTAGACATGACACGGCGAATGGAAACCCAAAGGGGCCCCAAACAAGCCTCTTAACATATCATTTACACATCCTTGGTCGCGGAAGCAATTAAATAACAACAAGAGAGCATATATAGGGAAAGAGGGACTAAGGGAAGTCTTTCATAGCATAAATCATCAAAGAGTCAAAGCATAAAGCATAATTACATAACTTATCCAACAAAACCTCTAGCATAGATTGGGCGAGGGTCAAGACAACTTTTCATGCTCACGCTCATAGTCATAAGCATCTAAACAAGAAAAGATCATTTACGTAACATAGGATCAAAAACTATCGTCTTAGGAGTTGAGGACTCACCAAGCTTGCTTCAAGAAATAGTACTAGCCATGTGAAGGAGGTGGATGATCAAGTGGAGCTCCGATTACTACATGGTAACATCATGTAGGCATAGAATATGTGTTAGTACGTTTGAATGTACTAAGTATATAGGATGCAATACAACAAGATATTGACAACATAAACAACATGCATAATCATAAGCAAGAGGTAGTATATTAGCAACATGGTATGTATGATCAATGCTTGAAGTAAAATATGCTTATATAAAACATAAAACATGTGTAGGAAGAGACCATCATCATAGACCAAACAAACTAGTACTTGGAATCCAAGGGCTACCACCCCCTTTAAAGGCGATTGAGGTATATACCCCTCAATTGGTAGATGGGCATAGCACCCCCATCATAGTGCTCAAGGTATCTACCCCTTAACTGATAGATGGACATAGTACCCTCCATTATAGTGGTCAAGGTATATACCTCCAACATGGTAGATGGACACAGCACCCTCTATCATAGTGGTCAAGGTATATACCCCTTAACTGGTAGATGGACATAGCACCCTCCATCATAGTGGCTGAGGCATAACACCCCCTCAACAAGGTGTGGTCACTTGCAACACTATAGATACTTTTCATGAATTCAACACATTCATACATTACTTTCATGATCATAAAGTCACTTGACTCATAGGCCATACATTAGATCATCAATAACTTAAGAACCCTAAACCGAACATTTTATCAAACACTTCGTGGGAGTGTAATGCTAATGTAAAATCATGCAAATTCAAGAGTGAAATCATGCAAGAAAACTTGAAGTAAATCAACCCACCAATACTTGGTAACATCCTCAAGAAATACATATTGAAACCCTTTATCAAATCTCAAAATAGATCATAGATTCATAGATAAAAATATGCTTAAACAGTCACACTTTTATGAAACCCCAACATAGTTCATGGTCAAATTCATAATAAAAAGACCCATAATTAAATCAACTTAGAAACATGCAATTTATGTGAAAAGGAAGCTTGGGCACCATGGGTGAAAGGACCCAATGGTTGAAACCACATACCTCAACTTTAGAGAATTCCTTGATGAAGAGTTGAATGAGAACTTGAAGCTTGAATGAATTCCTTAAGATCTGGAATGAGTTTTGGGACACTTGATTTTGAGTGAAGTTTTTGGCTAAGTGTTTGAGCGGTTTTTGGGGAATGTCTTAAATGATATAAGGTTGAAAAATGACTAAATATAGGTGTTTTTACGCATAGGGAGGCTTAGGCCCAAGACCTCGAAGCCTTGGATCAAAATAGTTTTTGGAGCACAAAAATAACACTAATCCGTGCCCTGGGTATGTCGCGCTAGGGGCGCGGATCGTCTCTGGGATTTGCAAATTTTGGAAATTCAAATATTGATACGGTTGCTCTAAAATCGGTGTTAGACCCATCTCTCATTTAATTTTGCCCCCTGATGACAAAAATGAATTCGCATTTTCGATATCATGTAAGAATTTTGAGATATATAGAAATTATGCATATGGGCATTTCCGAGGCACATTTCTGGACACTTTTTAAGGTTGTTTCAATATCTCCCCCTTGGGAACATTCTTCCCCGAATATCAAAGAAGCGTACATAAGAAGAGTAATCATGAAGGAATCAACCCCAACAAGAATGCAACAATGCACTTAAACATCATTTCAAAAATCTCAACATAATTGTCAAAATTACCATGAACTTTTCAACATAAACATGAATACATGCAAATGACATAAGGGCTGATACATGAGACATGAAATCACATAGGAGACTTAGAATTAGTACCTTAGGATTGAGTAGAATTGAAGATATAGGGATATCGCTTTTGCATGTTTGCTTCGACTTCCCATGTGGCACTCTCAACTTGTTGGTTTCTCCGAAGAACCTTGACGGAAGCAACATCTTTGTTCCTCAACCTCTTCACTTGTCTATCGAAAATTTCTACCGAAACCTCTTCATAAGTCAAATTGTCTTCAACAACACCGACAATATCAAGAGGCACAATAATGACCCAAGCCTAGAGCGTAGACGTGACATGGCGCATGGGGAACCCGAGGGGACCCCAAGCAAGCCTCTTAACATATCATTACAAATCCTTGGTCGCGGAAGCAATAAAATACAATAAGAGATAGTAAATAGGGACAATGGGGCTGAGGGACAACTTCCATATCATAAACATCAAGAGTCAAGAGAGAGTCAAAGCTCATGGCATAATACAAAACATGTCCAACAACACCTCTAAAACTTAGATACGTAGCAGGGGCCAAGACAAGCTACCGGGTTCACCCTCATAGTCATCATATACATAAAAGAAGATAGTCTTGAAACATAGTATGAGATCATAAACATCATCCCTGAAATGGAGGACTCACCAAAGAGCTTGAGAGAAGTCGTACTAGCCACGTGGAGGAGGATGGTCAAGTGGGGCTCTTGTTCCTACGTGGTGACATTATGTAGGCATAGAGAATGCGTTAGTACGTTTGAATGTACTAAGTATGTAGGATGCAATACAACAAGTGATAAGCACCATAAGCAAAATGCATAACATAGGTAATGGGTAAGCATATAGCAATATGGCATGTATGAAGGATGCTTGAACTAAACCCATGCTTATATAGAACATAATACATGTATGAGGAGAGACCATTATTAGTGCATATCCAAGGCCTACCACCCCCTTGGAGAGGCGAATTAGGTACAAACCCTATAGGTTGATGAGGTACAAACCCCCAACATGGTTATCAAGGTACAAACCCCCCAACATGGTTAATGGAGTACAAACCCCCCCCCCAACTTTGTTATCAAGGTACAAACCCGTCGACATGGTTGCATGGGCCTACCAGCTCCCAAGCAAGGCGATCGATGTACAAACCCCTCAACAAGGTTACCCGAGCCTATAACCCCCCAAGTGAGGATTGGTCAATTCCCAACACTATAGAGATAATATCATATACATACATTCCTTTCATCAACATAAAGTCATACAACTCATAAGACAAACATTGGCCCTTCATTTCCTCAAGAAATCATAACCCAGACATTTTATCAAACACTTGACGGGTGTGTAGTGCAAGTGCAAAACCATGCAATTCAAGACCGAAATCATGCCAGAAAATTAAATGTAAAACCATCAATAGATACTTGGTAACACCCTCAAGCCATATACATCAAAACCCTTCATCAAATCTCTCAATAGATTAACTTAATAGATCAAAACATTCTAAAACAACCATAATTTCATGAAACTCCAATATAGTGCGCAATGAAAATCATAATAAGTAAGACCAATGAGTAAATCAACTCTAAATCATGCAATTTTATGTATAAGAAATCTTGGGTATCATGGATGAAAGGAACCCATGAAATAAACCCACATACCTTGACTTTGGAGAATCCTCGAAGAAAATTGGAGATGGAGACTTGAAGATTGAATGAGAACCTTAAGATCTGGATGAGTTTTTGAGATTAAAAATTTGGAGATGAAATATTGTCTAAGTGTTTAAGAGAGTATTTATGAATGTCTTGAATGATATGAATAAGGCTATGTATAGGAATTTTCACGCATGGGAATACTTAGGCCCAAGACCCAAAGGCCTTGGACTGGACAAGAAAAATAGTGCACAAAATATACTGTAGCGTGCCCTTGGTGTATTCCGCCAGGGGCGCGGATCATCACTGGAAATCACATTTTTGCGTTTTTCAAAATTTTCTATGGTTGCTCTTAAATCAGGGTTAAACCCATTTTCCACTCAATTTGACCCCTTGAATAAGAATATGAAGTTAAATTTTTGATATCATGCACGAATTTTGAGATATATGAAAATTACGATTTCGGGAACTTCCGAGGTAGATTTTGGAGCACTTTTTGGGGTCGTTTCAGGCATAATAGCACTAGGGTCACCCACACACTTTCTCAACACAGACAGATGGAAGACTGGATGAACCATATTCATGTCATTGGGCAAGTCCAACTCATAGGCCACCTTACCTATCCTCCTCAACACCCTAAAAGGACCCAGAAATCTTGGACTCAATTTTTCCTTCTTACCAAAATGAACCACACCCTTCATAGGTGAAACCTTCGAATAGACCTAATCATCAACCTTAAATTCAAAATTCCTTCTCCTCACATCGTCATAGGACTTTCGGTGACTTTGGGCTGTTTTCAACCTTTCTCTAATAACCTTAACCTCTACATAGCCTCCATGACCAGATATGGACCCAACAAAGCCATTTTCCCTACCTCAAACCATCCAACCGGGGACCTACAACGTCTACCATAGAGAGCCTCAAAAGGAGACATACCAGTGCTAGAATGATAGCTATTATTGTAAGCAAACTCAATGAGTGAAAGATGGTCATCCCAACTACCCTTGAACTCTAAAACACAAGGTCTAAGCATATCCACAAGAGTTTGGATAGTTCTTTCGGCTTGGCCATCCATTTGAGGGTGATAGGTTGTACTAAGCTTTACCTTGGTACCAAGACCTCTTTGGAAGGACCTCCAAAAGTGAGAAGTGAACTGAGCATCACGATCCGATATGATGGACAAGAGCATCTCATGCAATCTAACCATTTCACAAATGTACAACTTAGCATAATCTTCGGCACCATAAGTAGAGTCTTAACCAGTAGGAAATGAGTTGACTTTGTCATCCTATCAACCACAACCCAAGTTGAGTCAAAACACTTTCTAGTCTTAGGCAACCCAACCACAAAACCCATGTTACTTTCCTCCCACTTCCAAGTAGGAATCTCTATATCTTGGGCTAGGCCACCTAGCCTTTGATGTTCATCTTTGACTTGTTGGCAACTAAGACAACCGGACACAAAGTTTGCAATATCTCTCTTCATGCCACCCCACCAAAACACTTTTCTCAAATCTTTATAAATTTTGGTTAAACTGGGGTGAATAGGATATGAAGAATTATGAGCCTCATCAAGAATCTTCTCTCCCAAGTCATCAATACAAGGCACACACAATCTATCTTGGTACCTAAGGAAACCATCTCCCCCTTGGGAAAAACCTCCACCTTACCATCTTTCACCAAGGCCTTCAATTCTAACAAGATGGGGTCAAGATCTTGCTTTGCTTTCATCTCCTCAATCAATGAAGATTTATAGCCATCAACAACCACAATACCACAATTACCAACCTCTTCCAACCTAACGCCCAATCTAGCTAACCAATGGACCTCTTTAGCCACCTCCTTCCCACCATCATTAACATGTGCTAGGCTACCTATGGACACCCTACTCAAAGCATCAGCCATAACATTAGCCTTACCAGGGTCATAATGCACACTTATATCATAGTCCTTAAGAAGCTCTAACTACCTTATATGTCTCAAGTTGAGGTCTTTTTGGCTGAACACATATTGGAGGCTCTTATGATCGGTGAACACATCAACATGCACCCCATACAAGTAATGACGCCCAATTTTCAAAGAAAATGTCACTGTGGCCAATTCAAGATCATGGGTAGGATAATTCTGTTCATGCACTTTAAGTTGTCTAGAGGCATAAGCTATCACCTTACCATTTTGCATCAAAACACAACCCAAACCAATTCGTGAGGCATCACAATACACAACAAACCCTTCCAACCCTTCCAGTAGAGACAAGATAGGAACAAAGACAAGCTTATCCTTCAAGGTTTGAAAACTCTTTTCACACTCATTGGTCCACACAAACTTATCCTTCTTTTGGGTCAACTTAGTCATGGGAGAAGCAATAGAAAAGAACCCATTCACAAACCTCCGGTAATAACCTGCTAAGCCCAACAAGCTTCTAATGTCCGCTGGAGTCAACGGTCTAGGCCAATTTCTAATCGCTTCAGCCTTCTTCGGATCCACCTTAACACCATCCCCCGACACCACATGACCTAGAAAGGTAACCTCTTGCAACTAAACTCATACTTCTCATACTTAGTATACAACTTCTCTTCCCTCAATCTTTGTAACACCACCCTCAAATGACCCACATGCTCCTCCTCACTATGGGAATAGATCATGATATCATCAAAAAATACCACCACAAACAAATCAAGGTAGGGTTTGAAGACCCTATTCATAAGATCCATGAAGATAATCAGTGCATTGGTCAACCCAAAAGATAGAACCACAAATTCATAGTGCCCATACCGAGTATAGTAGGCCGTCTTAGGAATTTCAGACTCCCTCACTTTCACTAGGTGATACCCAGACCGAAGATCAATCTTAGAGAAGTGAGTAGCCCCTTGAATTAGGTCAAAAAGATCATCAACCCTTGGTAGAGGGTACTTATTCTTGATGGTGACTATATTAAGTTGCCCATAATCAATGCACATTCTAAGAGAACCATCTTTTTTCTTACCCCAAGGTGATTGGCTAGGCCTAATAAAACCCTTTTCCAACAAATCCCTCAATTGCTCTTTCAACTCCTTCAACTCCGTCAGGGCCATACGGTAAGGGGGAATAGAAATGGGTTAAGTATCGGGAAGGAGATCTATGCGAAAGTCCATTTCCCTTTTGGGAGGAACACTAGGAAGCTCATTAGGAAAGACATCAAGGAACTCATTTGCCACCGGAATCGACTCTATGGGGAGGACATTGAACTCAACATCCCTAACCCTTACAAGATGATAGAGATACCCCTTACAAATCAACTTTTAGACTTTAATGCAAGAGATAAATCTACTCTTGACCACCACATCATGACTCTCCCACTCAAGGATGGGTTCATTTGGAAATTAGAATTTGAACCTACGGGTTTTACAATCAATAGAGGCATAATATGCATGCAACCAATCCATCCTAAGAATTACATCAAAATCCATCATATCCAACTCAACAAAATTACAAGGCAATATTTTATGCAAAATAAAAATGGGACAATTTCTATAGATCTTTCTAGCAACAACGGATGCACCAACAGGTGTAGACACCTCATATGGCTCACACAATAATTCAGACTCAACATGAAACTTTTTGGCAACAAAAGGAATAACTAAAGAAAAAGTATCACCCGGGTCTATTAATGAACACACATCAAGATCAAAGACTTTTAACATACCGATGATGACATCGGGCACCTCAACTACCCTTTGCCTCCCTTGAAGAGTATAGAACCGATTGTGCCTTGCGGCACCACCCTGTTGACCTCCTCTTCCCAAAGATACCACATTTGCACCCCGGCCTTATGGACCACCATCTCTACCCTTATGTTGTGCATGTGGACAATGAATCACCTTATTACCCACTTCATCACACCCATAACAAGCATTAGTATCCTTCAAACATGGGTTATTATGACCTCTACTATATTTGGGCACATAGTATTAGGCACTACACTACCACCTCCTTGGGGCCTTGGGTTGTCATTACCAAACCTTCTAGTACGAGCATTGGAAGACCCTTGGCCTTGATGGAACAGGCCACCCTTGGGACTTTGGAACCTCCCCTCAAAATGGGCCCTCTTGGCCTATTACCTCTTCTCTTCCTCAATGTTTCCCCTCCAATTGTTCGGCATAAGTCATGAGACAGGACAATTCCATATCACCAATCAACATAGCGGTACAACACTCCTTATTCACCAAATCAGATATATCCATCAAAAACTTATTCATCCTAGACCTCGGGTAGGCAACCAATTGTGGAGCATATTTAGAGAGTTGGTTGAACTTGAGAGCATGCTCCCTCACACTCATGGACCTTTGTTTCAAATTCATGAACTCCACCATTTTGGCCTCCCTTAGCTCAAGTGGGAAGAATCATTAAGAAAGGTCGCCTTAAACTTCTTCCAAAGAATCACATTATTGTTCCCCTTCTCCTTCTTCCATTGAGTAAAACATATTTGGGCCACCCCTTTGAGTTGCTATGCCACCAACTCCACCTTCTCCTCCGATCTAACAACCATAGAAGACAATATTATGTACACCTCATTAATAAATTCTTAAGGGTCCTCATTTATTTTAGACCCATGGAACTCCGGTGGGTTCATCCTTATGAAGTCCCTTACCCTAAATGCCGGAGTAGGATATGAAGGGCTTGGGCTCCTTGGTTGATTTGATTTGTCATGGCTTGAGCTAGCATGGTAATAGTATCCCGGAATTCTTCATGAGTTGGTTGTTCTTCGGGAGTACGAGCTCTTCTTCCTCTTGGGATAGGCATGATCTCGCATAGCAAAGAACATTCGTTAGGGGAAAGTATTACCTTAACTTCGATAGCATGACAGAGTAAGAAGAAGGGAAACATTTCGTAAAACGCCTTAGAGCCTCTTACTAATAGTTGTGATGCACTTCACAACCATAAATAAGACTCTAATCGACGCGGTGTGTTGGATGTCAAGGACCATTAACAACCTAGTGCTCTAGTACCAAGTTTTTCACAACCCAAGCCTAGGGCCTAGACGTGACACAGCGAATGGGAACCCAAAGGGGCCCCAAACAAGCCTCTTAGCATATCATTTACATATCTTTCGTTGCAGAAGCAATTAAATAACAACAAGAGAGCATAAATTGGGAAAATGGGACTAACGGAAGTCTTTCATAGCATAAATCATCAAAGAGTCAAAGCATAAAGCATAATTACATAATTTATCCAACAACACCTCTAGCATAGATTGGGCGAGTGCCAACCAACATTTCGGGCTCACCCTCATAGTCATAAGCATCTAAACAAGAAAGGAGCTTTTGCCTAACATAGGATCAAACTCTATCGTTCTCGGAGTTGAGGATTGATCAAGCTTGCTTCAAGAGATAGTACTAGCCACGTGGAGGAGGTCGATGATCAAGTGAAGCTCCAGTTCCTATATGGTAACATCATATAGGCATAGAGCATGTGTTAGTACATTTGAATGTACTAAGTATGTAGGATGCAATGCAATAAGAGATAGGCAATATAATAAACATGCATAATCATAAGCAAGTGATAGTATATTAGTAACATGATATGT
This sequence comes from Solanum medicagineum, assembly GCA_026153255.1. Lineage (NCBI taxonomy): Eukaryota > Viridiplantae > Streptophyta > Magnoliopsida > Solanales > Solanaceae > Solanum > Solanum medicagineum. Next base: position 15,063 of record JAPFFP010106395.1, read on the forward strand.
ATGATCAATGCTTGAAGTAAAACATGCTTATATATAACATAATACATGTGTAGGATGAAACCATCATCATAAACCAAGCAAACTAGTACTTTGAATCCAAGGCCTACTACCCCATTTGAAGGCGAGTGAGGTATATACCCCTTTATTGGTAGATAGGCATAACACCCCCATCATAGTGGTCAAGGTATATACCCCTTAACTAGTAGATAGACATAGCACCCTCCATCATAGTAGTCAAGGTAAACACCACTTAACATGGTAGATTTACACAACACCCTCTATCATAGTGGTCAAGGTATATGCCCCTTAACTGGTAGATGGACATAGCACCCCCTCAACAAGGTGTGATCACTTACAACACTATAGATACTTTTCATGAAATCAACACATTCATACATTACTTTCATGATCATAAAGTCACTTGACTCATAGGCCATACATTAGATCATCAATAACTCAAGAACCTTAAACCAGACATTTTATCAAACACTTGGCGGGTGTGTAATGCTAGTGCAAAATCATGCAAATTCAAGAGTGAAATCATGCAAGAAAACGTGAAGTTAATCAACCCACCAACACTTGGTAACTTCCTCAAGGAATATACATTCAAACCCTTCATCCAATCTCAAAATAGATCATAGATTCATAGCTACAAATATGCTTAATGAGTCACACTTTTATGAAACCCCAACATAGTTCATGGTTAAATTCATAATAACAAGACCCATAAGTAAATCAACTTAGGAACATGCAATTTATGTGAAAAGGAAGCTTAGGCACCATGGTTGAGAGGATACAATGGTTGAAACCCACATACCTCAATGTTGAAGAATTCCATTTGAAGATTTGAATCAGAATTTGAAGCTTGAATGAATTCCTTAAGATCCGAAATGAGTTTGGGACACTCGATTTTGAGTGAAATGTTTGGCTAAGTGTTTGAGAGGATTTTGGGGAATATCTTGAATGATATGGGGTTGACAAATGACTAAGTATATGTACTTTTATGCATAGGAAGGCTCAAAAGCCTTGGAGCGAAATAGTTTTTTGAGCACAAAAATAACATTGATCCACATCCTGGCCGCGTCGCGCCAGGGGCGCGGATCGTCTCTGGAATTTGCAAATTCTAGAAATTCACATTTTGCTATAGTTGCTCTAAAATCGGGGTTAGACCCAATTTTCACTCATTTTGCCCCCCGAATCACCAATATGAAGTCAGATTTTCTTTACCGTGCACAAATTTTAAGATATATGGAAATTACGAATATGGGCATTTTTGAGGCACATTTTCAAGGAACTTTTTGGGGTCATTTCACTAACCAAAATTAACATTTGGGAAACTTGGCATACAACTTATGATCTCTAAGGGTTCAAAGGACAATCCTTAGATATTCAGCATGTTCCTCCTCGGTTTTGGAGTAGATTAGGATGTCATCAATGAATATAATGACAAACAAATCTAGATACTGCTTTAATACTTGATTCATGAGGTCCACAAAAGCTGCAGGGGCATTGGTCAACCCAAATTACATGACCAAAAATTCAGTGTCCGTGTAGAGTTCTGAAAACTGCCTTTGGGATATCACTTTCTCGGACTTTCAACTGATGATAGCCAGATTTGAAATCTATTTTAGAGAAGCAAGTGACACCCTGAAACTGGTCAAAAAAGTCATCAATTTGGGGAAGGGGATATTTGTTCTTTATAGTGACCTTGTTTAATTGAATGTAGTCTATGCACATTCTAAGGGAACCATCCTTCTTTCGCACGAATAGGACTAGGGCACCCTAACGAGAGACACTTGGTCTAATGAAACCCTTTTTTAGAAGGTCCTTTTAACTGCTTATTTAACTCTTTCAATTCTATAGGGGCCATCTTGTATGGTGGAATTGATATGGGTTGGGTATCTGGAAGGAAATCTATCCCAAATTATATCTCCCTATCAAGAGGGACTCTGGGTAGATCATCATGAAAACTTCGGGAAACTCATGTACAACTGGAACAGATTGAAGAAAGGGTGTCTCAGCACTGGAATCTCTAACTCTGACCACATGGTAAACACACCCCTTGTAGATTAACTTTCTATCCTTAAGGTATGAGATGAAACAACCCTTAGATGCAACTGAACTACCCTTCCATTCTAAGACTGGCTCATTTGGAAATTAAAACTTGACAACTCTAGTTTTATAATCTATAGAAGCATAGCAAGCATGAAGCCAGTCCATGCCTAGAATAACATCAAAGTCAACCATATCTAACTCAACTTGATCAGCTAAAATATCCTTGTGATAGATTGAGACAGGATGATCTCTATTGACTCTTTGAGCTAGAATGCACTCACCCACAAGAGTGGATAGAATAAAGGGCTCAAGAAGATGCTTAGGACTGATTTCGTCATAGCTATGTAAGGAGGCACAAAATATAAAGTAGCTCCTGGGTCTAGTAACATATAAACAATCATGAGGAAAGACCTTGAGCATGCCAGTGACCACATCTAGCGAATTCTCCTGATCCTGGAGGTTGTCCATAGCATACAGACGGTTTGCACCTCCGACTGCCCTTGAAGTAGTATCCCGAGGAGTCATTTTGCCTGCTAGTGCTGATGAAGATGACGGAGCCCTATGGCCTCCCTGATTCTGTCTTCCCATTGAGCACCTTTAGGAAGTGACCCATCTGTCCATACCAGAAACAACCATTAGTACCCACAAGACACTCTCCGGGATGGAACTTACCACACTTACCACACAATGGATGGCGAGAAGATCCTTGAGCCATACTCCTATGTGACTGGGTGCCTTGGGCTCTAAAATTCTTGGACCTTTGTTCATGTTAAACCTTTGGTGTTGTTGTACTGGCAGATGATAGAGCTGGCCAAATGACTCTGACTGAAAAGGTGGGTGACTCCCAATCCAGTCCTTCTCTTCTGTACCTCCTGACCAGATGTCTTAGCCCTCTTGTTGCGAAACTCCTCTCTGTCCTTCAGTTCTCCTCCTCAACCTGCTACACATATGTCATTAATATGGCTAGGTCCATATCTCCTATTAGAATAACTGCCCTGCCCTCTTTTTTAGTTTTTTAGGGAGAGCCCAGCCACGAAAAAACTCATCTTGCTTCTCATATCAGCTACCATATCCAGCGCATAGCAGGATCGCTGAGTAAACTTAAGACTGTACTCTTTCATGCTCATCGACTCCTGCTTCAGTTTCAAAAATTCTCTTACTTTTGCTTCCCTCAACTCTTGCAGAAAGAAACGACCCAAGAAGGCCTCCTCAAACACATCACAGCTTAAGAGTGGTGCACCTTCTTTCCTATTCTTTTTCCATTGATCATACCATACTCTTTCCACCCCCCTTAAGCTGGTAAGCAGCTATCTCCACACATTCGGCATTGGCCACATACATAACCTGGAATACTTTCTGCAACTCATAGATGAATTTTTCTGGATCCTTTTTCAGTGCTGACCCTGTGAACTCCGACGGATTCATTCTTAAGAACTCGCGAATCCTAGAAGTGTCGAGAGCATCCTGTCTAGCAACTCCTTGTTGAACCGCTGGTGCTATCATCACCTGAGTCAAAGTCTGAATGCCCTGTCTGAGTTCAGAGTAAGAGATATCAGCCTATGGTGGCTGCTGGACAAGCATAGCTAGGCCTCTTGGCCCCTCACGAACTTGTGGTTCAGCTTGATTTTTGTCTAGCAGGGTATCCTCTGCCCCTAGCTTTTGTAGGACGTCCACTACTCTTCTTAGAGACATGATTTGAAAACAATACGTGAACACACTAGTTAGAAGAGATTTAATCAAAGTTAAACTCAGAAGCATGAAATGGAATACCAAAGAAGATCAACACTTCCTAATGTTATGTAGCCTCCCCATTATGGATATGGCGCGCTTCACACTAATAGTAAGGACTCTACTAGACACGGCTTCATAAAAACCTTAGGACCTTGAACATTGTGCTCTAATACCAAGTTTGTCATGCCCCAAGCCTACACCCTGGATGTGGCTGGCACATAAGAACCACTGCTGGTCCCCAAGCGAACCACTTGGTCTGGCTACTTTGCTTAGTGAAAGAC
>JAPFFP010106434.1:0-42400 GCA_026153255.1 Solanum medicagineum
GAGAGAGAGAGAGAGAGAGAGAGAGAGAGAGAGAGAGAGAGAGAGAGAGAGATTACATATATAATTCACTTTTAATGTATAGTACAGTTACTACAAATTATAAATATTTTCTAAACATGGTATACATAGATAATAAATTAAAAAATATATTTAAAAATAGTAAATATTTTATAAAAGAAACTTAAAGTAATTATCCCTGCTAATATATATGAACTATAACCTTTATTAGATCATTCGAAATTCCAAGTCAAATTAAAAATAATATGTTAAGAGGATAAATTATATATACATATATATATGCTGTCGGGTTGGTTTGGCCTCAGGTTGATTTTTTAAAATCAAAATCAAACCAACCCAAATATAGTTGGATTTTTTTCGTTAATACCAAACCAAGTCAAATCAAACCACTAGTCGGGTTTTTTTTCTCGGGTTGACTTGGTTTGCTGTTTGATTCGATTTTCGGTTTGGTTTTGTTTACCCCTAAAAAAGAGTAATACACATATCTAATAATACTAGTTTAGTTTATATGATTTGCATGTATATGCCGTGTCAATGTAAAAATTATATATAAGTAGTACTTATCATTAAAACTGTTACGCCTCGAGCCTACACCCTGGACATGACCGGCACTCGAAAATCATTTCTAGCCCAAGCGAACCACTTAGTCTGGCTACTTACTCAGCGGAAGGCTTAATAATAGTGGAAAAGCTATAAAAAAGCAACAACTAAGCAAAAATGTTCTGCATAACTGAATGTAAAAGCTCTTAAGCAATATATGAATAAACTGAAAACTGAAATGCTAACACATGGTCTATGGAACCTCTACTACAAATGTCTGAAAGGACTATTGAGATAGGCCCCAAGTAGCCAGAACTAAAAATAAATACCGAACGTATCATAAACAACTCAAGAGCCTCGGGCTGAGAAGAGGCCTCACCAAAGACTGGAAACTGTTAGATTCTCAACGGAGCGGCTGCTGAGGAATTCTGACTTGCGTCTGCATCATAAAATGATACAGGTCCTAAGGACGTCAGTACGTGATATGTACGGTATGTAAGATGACCAAAATATTTAAATCAGGATATCGTAATACATCTCAAAAGACATAATCATAATTTATAAATGAAATAACAATAATCATTAGACTTGTATGTTGAAAATAATATGTTGAATATGATAAGAAAACATAATTTCTTAACTTCAGGAGTTTCTCTAACCAACAACCACCACTATGAGCTTCGTGGTGATACAATGTCTTGTCCACACTGCCAGAATCGTTCCGTACTTTGCCAGGGGTAGGGGATGAAGAATTAGGGGAGTGGATCCATCCTAAAATAGGGCCATCTTGGTGGCTAAAGAGGAAGGTACCATGGTACAATCCTATCCTATGCTGGCTACATAGTTTATGAGTTTGAGCAATCAATTCTACTCTTACCCATATCGGTGCTCAATATTGCTCCCAAAATACTTTATATAATTCACACTAAAAACTTATAGATTCTGGAAATCTGGTTTTTTTCTTGGGGACTTAGCCCAACTTACTACTTAGCTTTCTCAACTGAAATCTTTAACTTTACTGAAGCTAATCTCTTTCATGTACTTTCCAACATACTAGATTTCTCATGTAAAGTGCCATTAAACCTTCAAGAAAATTATTCTTTAACATATAATGTACTCAGCTAAAATGCAAGAATGATTCAAGAAAGGAATTCTTTAACTTCTCTTGCACTATTAGCTTTATGGGTGTTCATGAGACCCATGTGAATTTACAGGAAATCATTTATAGCTTTAAATCTTGGAGTCAATACTTATAACAATTAAAGAATCAAGATTCATCATTATTAAATCAAGAATCTATGCATACGTAAAGAAATTTACTAAACTTTGCAAGATTTTCATGAAAGTAATCTAAACCAAGACTTAAGACTTCTGGGATGAAAACTAGGTTATACTTACTAAAATATAATCTAAAAGTAACAATTTGAGAGTGACCTTACATACCCTGGAATGACTTCTTGGAAGTTTTGGAGAAATCCCTGAGTCTACTATGGATTCTTGAATTCTTGGGCGTAAGTTTTTGAGAGGATTTGCTTGCTTGAATGTATGAATGAAGGGAAATAACGTTCTTGAACTTAAGTCTTAAAAACTGACTTAGTTTAGGATATGGGGTGTGGGAAAAGTCGGAATTGCCCTTTCCCAAAAAACGAAACGACCCCATTCTTTCACTAGTGCGCGACGTGCACTAGTGCTTTTTAGCACTTTTTCGCGAATTTTTGACTTTTCGTGAATTTTCAGAAAATTCCTAAGTATGGTTCCGCGTCCACTCCGCGTCGTGGAAGGGGCATGGAAACCCCACTATTTAAGCTCACTTGGACAAAAATAAATCGCATTATTTTGAGTTAAAGCCGAGTCGAGATCATTTTCTGAATCGATTTTTCGCACTGATCGCAAATCTGGTCTTCGATTTGCAAATAGAGCAAAGGAAGACACGTTACACGCAAGGTCAGTTATAGGGGTATTTTTATCATTTCATGAGGTGTTAAAATATCTCTCCCTTGGGATCATTCGTCCTCGAATGATAATGATACGGACAAAGCTACCTCAAACCACAAGATTCTCTAACATAATAAACATAAATCTTCAAGGTGAAATACGAAAGTTTACCTTCAAGATCCTCACTTAGGCCAACGAACAAGTGTGGGTACTTGACTTTCATATCTTCCTCGACCTCTTATGTAGCTTCCTCCACGAATTGGTTCCTCAACAAAACCTTCACCGAAGCAATCTCCTTGGTCCCCTGTTTACGAACTTGTTGGTCTAATATCTGCACCGAAATCTTTTCATAAGACAAATTGTCATTAATTCCAACACTTTCAACTGGGACAACTAGAGAGGGATCTCCCAAGCACTTCTTATGCATAGAAATATGAAACATCGGATGAATAGCTCTCAACTCAGCTGGTAACTCTAACTCGTAAGCAACGCTACCCACTCTTCTCAGGATCTGATAAGGCCCAATATATCATGGGATGAGCTTCCCCTTCTTCCCGAATCTCATAACTCCCTTCATTGGAGATACCTTCAAGTACACCAAATCGCCTACCTCAAACTCCAAGTCTCTTCTTCTAACATTCGTGTAAGAGTTTTGTCGGCTTTGAGCTGTCTTGAGCCTCTCCTGGATCACCTTCACTTTTCCATAGCCTGATAGACTAGGTCAGGTCCTATCAATCCTGCCTCACCAACTTCAAATCACCCTATGGGTGATCTACACCTTCTCCCATAAAGAGCCTCATAAGGTGCCATTTGTATGCTGGCCTGAAAGCTATTATTATAAGAGAACTCAATCAAAGGTAAATGATCATCCCAATTACCTTTAAAGTCTATCACGCACACCCTCAACATATCCTCCAAGGTCTGTATAGTTTGCCCTGCTTGCCCGTTTGTCTATGGATGGAAAGTAGTGCTAAGATTCACCTTTGTACCAAGCTCCTTTTGAAAGGAGTTCCAAAACTATGTTGTAAACTGAGCTCCTATGTCTGAAATAATGGATGTAGGGACCCCGTGCAGCCTAACAATCTCCTTGACATAAAGTTTGGCATAATCCTTGGCTGTATCAGTCATCTTGATAGGTAGGAAGTGAGCTGACTTGGTCATTCTGTCTACTATGACCCATATCGAATCATGCTGTCTACGGGATCGAGGTAAGCCTGTTACAAAGTTCATATTAATTATCTCCTATTTCCATTCTGGAATCTCTATGTTCTAGGTGTGCTCGACCTTAACTTGCTGGCAGTTTGAGCATCTAAACACAAACTCTGCAATGATCTTCTTTATACCACCTCACCAATAAACTTCTTGCAAATCTCTATACATCTTTGTTGCACCAGGATGGATAGAGTATCTGGCATTGTGAGCTTCAACCAAGATCCTATCCCTAAGGCCGTCAACATTTGGCACACACAACCTGCCTTGGTATTTCAGGACACCATCTCCCCTTTTTGAGAACACTAATACTTTCTGCTTCTGAACGTCCTCTTTCAATTGGAGGAGGATGAGATCCCTGTCTTGCATTTCCTTCACTTCCACCACCAAAGATGACTCTGACCCATTTCGGACAATGGCCCTACCTTCGTCAGAATCTTCAATCTGCACCCCCAAATGGGCTAGTCTGTGAACCTTCTCAGCTAGCTCTTTCTTTTTAGCCTCAACATGGGCTGTGCTCCCAATGGTCACCCTGCTAAGAGCATCAACAACTACATTAGCTTTACCTGGATGATAGAGGATACTCATGTTATAGTCTTTCAGCAGCTCCAACCATCTCCCCTGTCTCAAATTCAGCTCCTTCTGGCCAAACACATACTGCAAACTCTTGTGGTCCGTGAATACATCCACGTGCCCACCATATAGATAGTGTCTCTAGATCTTCAGAGCAAACACTACCGCCGCAAGCTCAAGATCATGAGTTGGGTAATTCTTTTCATTAATCTTAATCTATCTAGAGGCATATGCTATCACCTTGCCTCTCTGCACTAATACACAACCCAGGCCAACTCTTGAAGCATCACAATAAACCACGAAATCATCAACTCTATCTAGTAGGGATAAGACTGGGGCTGTTGTCAGCCTAGTCTTCAACTCTTGGAAACTTCTCTCACAAGCTTCTGACCACTCGAACTTAGTCTTCTTCTGAGTCAGCTTAGTCAAGGGAGCTTAAATAGAAGAAAACCCCTCTACAAATCGTTTATAGTATCCTGCCAAGCCCAATAAACTCCTTATCTCTATAGGAGTTATGGGCCTTGGCCAATTCTTCACTGCCTCAACCTTTTGGGAATCAACCTGGATACCCTCACCAGACATAATGTTCCCCAGAATTGCCACAGACTCCAACTAGAACACACACTTAGAAAATTTAGCATATAGCTGCTGATCCTTAAGGGTTTGAAGGATAACTCTAAGATGGCCCGCATGCTCCTCCTTATTACGGGAGTAGATCAGGATGTCATCTATGAACACAATGATGAACATATCTAGGTAGGGCCTCAATACCCTGTTCACAGGATCCATAAAAGCTGCTGGTGCATTTGTCAACTCGAAGGACATGACCAAAAACTTATAATGGCCATATCGGGTTCTGAAAGCTGTCTTAGGGATGTCTTTCTCTCTAACTTTAAGCTGATGATACCCAGATCTGAGATATATTTTGGAAACACAGGTAGCACCCTGAAATTGGTCGAATAAGTCATCAATTCTGGAAAGAGGATACTTGTTCTTAATGGTGACCTTGTTCAACTGATGGTAATCTATGCACATCCGAAGAGAACCATCCTTTTTACGCACGAAAAGAATTGGAGAACCCCAAGGTGATACGCTTGGTCTAATGAAAGCCTTATCTAAGAGATCTTTCAACTACAACTTTAACTCTTTTAGCTCCGAAGGAGCCATACGGTATGGAGATAGGTATGGGCTGAGTATCTAGAAGAGTGTCTATCCCGAAGTATATCTCCCAATCAGGAGGTACCCCGGGAAGATCCTTAGGAAAAATTTCTGGGAACTTATTCACAATGGGGACAGACTGAAGAGGTGGTGCCTCGGTACGAGAATCCTGAACTTTGACTAAGTAATATATACACCCCTTAGAGATTAACTTTTTGGCTTTGAGATATGAGACAAACTGACCCTTAGGAAAAACTGAGCTACCCCTCAACTCTAAGACTGGTTCGTTAGGAAACTGAAATTTGACTACTCTGGTTCTACAATCTATAGAGCCATACCCAGCATGAAGCCAATCCATGCCTAGGATCAAAATCTACCATGTCTAACTCTACCAAATCAGCTACAATAGTCTTATGATAAACAAATACTGGACAACATCTATAGATTATTTGGGCTAAAATAAACTCTCAAATAGGACTAAAAATGTTGAAAGGCTCAAGAAGACGTACTGGATTGACCCCAAACTTCACAGCTACATATAGGGTTACAAATGACAAAGTAGCTCCTAGGTCTAATAATGCATAGACATCGTGAGGATTTTGATCATACTCATAACCATATCTGGTGAGTTCTCCTACTCCAGTATGATGCCTATGGCACACAAGCGGTTTGTGCCCCCGCTTGTCCCTACTGTAGTACCCCTGTGAGGCGGATTACCCTGCGGTGCTGAAGAGACTGTCTGCGTTCTGTTGTCTCTCACATTCTGCTTCCCTATAGGACAATCCTTTAAGAAATGTACCACCTGACCACATTTGAAACAACCATTTGTGCCCATAAGGCACTCTCCGGGATGAAAACTACCACACTTACCACAAGTAGGATAACGATTCGCTTCTTGAGCTACGCTACCCTGTGACTGGCTGCCTGAGAACCTGCGGGGCTGTGAACTCTACTCATTCCTAACTCTCGATACAGGCGCACTAGCGAATGAAGGTGATGGTCCGACTGTCTTAGGCTGAAAAGATGAGTGACCTCCACCTCCAGTCCCTCTCTTGCCTGTCTCCTGGCCTGATGTCCTGACCCTCTTGGTTTTGAAATCCTCCTTATCCTGCATCTTCTCTTGCTCTACCTTCTACACATATGTCATCAAGCGAGCTATATCCATATCCCCAATCAACATCGCATTCCTACCCTCTCTCTTAGTCATTTGAGAGAGCCCAGACACGAAAAGATCCATCCCAGTATGCATGTCTGCGACCATAGCCGGAGCGTAACGGGACAGCTGAGTAAACTTAAGGCTGTACTCCCATACACTCATGTTCTCCTGCTTTAGGTTCAGAAAATCTCTTACCTTAGCCTACCTCATCTCCCTGGGGAAGTACTGTCCTAAGAAGGCCTCCTTAAACACCGCCCAACTAATAGCTGGCGCCCCATCTGCCTTGCTCCCTTTGGACTGATCGAACCATAGTCTATCTACCCCCTTGAGCTGGTAGGTAGCTAGCTCAACTCGCTCGGTATCACCTATACGCATCACCTAAAATACCTTCTGAAGCTCTTCAATGAAGTTCTCAGGATCCCTCTTTCATATCAGACCCTGTGAACTCGGGTGGGTTCATCCTCAGAAACTCCATAACTCTGGCGGTATCCACCCTATCATTGCTGCCACGTCCCTATCAGATAAGGTCGGTCCTGCATCTCAAAAGCAATAATTCGACCTACATTTACTCTGTATCTAGACATCAAGCATGCTATCAGAGAGGCATGCGAAGGTTAGAGTATATTGTCATTTCCTGTGGGTCGCAGCCTAGCCCGCACTTCGACCACCAAACTTTTGTAGCAAATATCAGAGATGCTTTGGTGATAGGACACTTGGGGTCTATAACCCAAGGTGTTGCCGCCCCTTGAATAGCATCTCGTTCTGCAGTTCGTCCCAACAGTTCAGCCCGAGATGACGAATCGGACGTCCGCCCCTCATTCATATCCACGAATTGGTCATCTGGAGGATCTTGGTAATCTAGCCCAAATAAGAATCCATTGATGGTGTTTTCTGAAATATTCACTCGTGTACCACACACCTTCACATGTGACCACGGGGACCTACCAAGTGCGATCTGTTTCTTCACCTTCTTAAGTTGGGTACCCTCTACGGAGTTCAGTAGACTAGCAACGTAATTAGAATAGAGCTCTTCAACTATGGTGGGCCCATAGTACTCAGGTGGTTGTGTTGTCCAACCGAACTTGTATGATTCGAAAGTATCTCTGATTTCCAAAACTCTATCAAGTTGGTTCGTGAGGACCCAAATATTCGGGATGACCGACCATCGTTGGAACCCCACGGAACCCTTTGTAAGCTCGTTAGTGTAAATATCCTTAGCTCCTGGGACTGTCCACTAGCCCCCCAGAAGTACAATCAGTGCTCTGGAAGTTTCGGGATCCGTCTTTCGGGAGACTACAAAATGTATAGCCTCATCATCACTATCCTGAAGTTCAATCTCCTCTGCCTCCTCTTCAGTGTCGTGAGCATCAGCCTCCAGAGTTTGCACCTACTTTTCCTGGTCTAAAGTATCCTCCTCTTGTTTCAAGGTGTCCGCCTCCTCTGCCACTCCCATAGAAGGAACCCCATTCTTAGACTGGGGGCTCTGCATTGGCCTGCTGCACGGGCCCGTGTAATACGAGGGGAGTAAGGGGAGATATTGCCCGTATATCAAACTTCAGACCCACTGGAGGAGTCAACACCTGAGTCACCCCCAGCTTGATGGTTAGATGATATAGTTGGGGAATCATGGAGGCGTGACACAGGCTCGTCCCTTTCATTAGGTCTGACTAGCCTGTGGTGGGGACCCATAGTACCTGCAAGTGTCACAATGAATACATGACGTTAGAAATTTTGGCATAAATAGGTTGACACACTAAGGGGAACTCAGACTTCCCCTGTGCTATAAAAGTGACAATAATCTTAAGAGTGGTGTCACCCGGTCTATCATAAGGCCATTGCACTTAAAGAACATATGTTAATTGAAATGAAAATCGACCTAAGTAAAATAATGCAGGTAGAATAGGGTCAACGGAACCCTGCATGGGCCATTTAACGTGACACGGTCTGTGACAAGGCCTATCTGGAAAGACTTCATGAGTGGTGACAAGGGAGCATGCCACGGGCCGTTACACGGCTCGTGTAACAACAAACAGTCCGTATGAATAGCCGTGAGAAACCCCCCTTTTTCTGATTTTCCGCCCAACAATCATAAACACATAACTTAATGTTATTTTTCTCAGCATAGACCTTGACCCATCAGTGAGTCAACACCTTCATCCAGCACTTAAGCACCAGTAGCTCCTTCTTTACAGTTTGACCCTCTTTTCTCTGCTGTTGCATTTCATGCTTTATTATGTAGGGTTACTGTAGCAGAAGAGAGGCTATTAGAATTATCAACACGGGTCCAGCTATTGATTGATCAATCTTTTTGGGACTCTGAGGAAAGGATGAGGGCGTTTTCCCGAGATTTAGTTGATGATAGTGTCCGAGTAATTGATGCATGGGTTGATGCATTCAAGGCTAGAGTACAGAAGCTACTCGAGGGTGCTAGGCCTGCCAACTAGAGTACGATGATTGATGAGTTTTCCAGGTTCAAGCCTGATTTACTACAGCTGTCGGCATCCCCAATTCCATTCCCAAAGGTGCCACGGGGAGGTGACGAGGCTTTTGATTGGCTTGCCGACTGTTTAAACAATAGGGGAAAGAGGCCCCTTGAGCATGCTGACCCAAGCCGGCCCTGAAGAAGCTGAGATAAAAGGAGGATGCCATAACTACTGAGGTGGCGTAGGAGTCGATTATCTTGGCGGCTATATAGAGAGAGAGAGCACAACACAGCCCGCCTGGATAGGTTACTTCCGGCACTGCAGTAGAAGAGGCGAGCAAGCCTCAAGACCCCGTAATCAGACTGAGACCTGGTGCATAAGCACAAATATGTTTGACTTCTTTTGACCCAAGTTCTATCTTGATATTTTTGATACTTTTTCTCTTTTTAGACAATCTTGTTTTTATGTTGTTTTTGGTTGTGTTTTAATTATGTTTAGGTCGGATGTTATTTTTACTTTTACTTTGAACATTTATTTTTGGTTTTTAATGAATGTATGCATATAAATATATGTTATAATGTTTTGTTCTTGCTTCATCTTTACTTTGTGGACAAAGTATCATCTTTTGGTGGGGTGATTGAAGTTATAGATTAAGGTGAAGTCTTAGTCTCTAGTCCATAACTTCCCCTATTTTTGATCCCAAGGTTTTTTTTTCATGTTTCTTTTTCCTTGTAGATGTTTAATTTTCTATTGAACTAGCATGTTTTAGGAAGTATAGATAATTTGGAAATGCATAGTAATGTTATCTTATGGCATATGTATAGCTCTTAATTTTTCTTTAAACTTTTGATGCAAAATTGGGTACCCTCAAAATTTTTGAGGTTGTGATTATTGATGCATTCATACATTTTTGGGCTATATGGCAGTGTTTGTTCTGATATTGTGAAGGTAAGCTGAGACTGAAAGCATGACCTGTGAGTCTATACTTGATTGTGGATGCAAATGCCATGTGTGTTGTGAGCTTATTTTGATGCATTTATGTATCATTCTATGGACTCAAAACTTTCCCTAGTACTCTAAGATTGGTTTGGTGAATTGGATGATCTGGAAGTGATCTTAGGCCTTTGTTCTGATAGTAAGCCCACTTTTGCCTAAATGACCTACCAAATGAACTAGTGAATCCCTTGTTCCAAATGTTTGAGCTTCTCATGTACTCATATTTTTTTCTTGACACCTTGTTAACCTCACCTCCTTTGATGAAATACCGTGATATTGACCATGATCTATCCTTGAACATGTGAACCTTGATTGAGGCTAAAAGCCTAAGTTAAGGCTGGCTGAATTGGTGGCCCAGGTTTGAGGCATCGCCGAATGCTGCAGCAACCTAAGGTCCTTCACGCATCCTAAAGTGCAGTCTCAGTAAGGATCAATATTTTAATTTGGCACTACATAGAATTCCAGTGGGCAGTACCTAAATTGAAAGAGACTCAGGGTTCTAGTTAATGCACCTGAAGAAAGGAAAATAGGATATCGCCCGTTGTGTTGGGTGGTATGAAGATTTGCACTAGGGAATGCCAAATTCAACAGCAACCGTCACGTTATTGAATGATTCAAGGGGCAATTAAAGTCAAGTTCACCAAGCACAGTCGAAGGTTTACTTATCACCGACATACCATTGCCCTTGCTTCTCTCACCTCAAATCTTAATTCTACCACCTGCAACCATTAGTACAGGTTATTATAATTCAACTAACACCTGGGCTTCCTCCTAACAAGTGCCTGCGTTTACATCGTGGCACGATGCTACCCCTTACAAGTTTAAAAATTACTCATGTACATGACACTAACCACTCAGATGTCAGGTGCTTTGGCATAGTACTTTTTAAGCCTCTGCATGTTTAATTAGAATCTCTCCCCCATTCATTTTTCTTTATTACCCATTTGAAAGTACTTCAGTGATCTTAAAAGGTCCAGATCACTTTGGTTTGAGCTTCCTAGGGAACAACTGCATCCTAGAATTATAGAGCATCACTGGATCCCCCTAAAGAATTTCTCTCTTCAGGATCTTTAAGTCATGCTACCTTTTCATCTTCTCTTTATACAATGCTGAGCTCTCATAAGCTTTAAAGATGAACTCATCTAGCAAATTGAGTTGGGTAAGTAGGCTTCTAGAGTCTCATCAAATTTAAAGTTCAGTTTATTTAAGGCCCACGAAGCATGATGCTCTAATTTGCCAGGCAAGTGGCAACCCTTCTCAAACACAAGTTGATAAGGGCACATTCCAATAGGAGTCTTGTAAAATATTTGTTAGGCCTATAATGCTTCATCAAGCATAGCTTCCCAATCACTCTTACTTTCATTCACTTTCTTTGCCAGAATCATTTTTATCTCTCTATTAGATACCTCAACTTACATGTTTGCATGCGAATGATATGGGTTGGTACCTTATTCTTTACCCCATACTTACTCAACAATGACCGAAACATCCTATTATAGCAGCAGGATCCACCGTATGTAATGATGGCTCAAGAAGTGCCAAAACGAGTAAGAATATTTCTTTACAAAAATTACACTACTCCCTTGCCATCATTAGTTGGTGATACATCTGCTTCGGACCACTTTGAGACATAGACAACAACTAATAAGATATACTTGTTACAAAAGGAGCTTGTGAATGGATCCATAAAATCCACCCCCCATAGATCGAGTACTTCCAATTATTAAATTAGGGTTATTGAGAATTCATGCCTTCTTGAGATATTCCCTTTTAGCTGGCCCATTGGGCATGTCGTGAAAAATTCACGAGCATTTTTATGTAAGGTCAGCCAATAATAGCCACTGTGGTGCACCTTGGATGTAGTTCATATTCCCCTGTGATGGCCCTTAATAGCTGATGAATGACAATTTTCTAGAATTACCTCCATAGAAAACTTTAGGACACATATTTAGATTATGTTATTCGTGCACTCTTTAAAGAGGTAAGGCTTATTCCAATAGTAGTTCTTCACATCATGCAAAGACTTCTTCCTTTTGTGGGGATTGGAAAAATTTGGGACGATCCCAAAAACTAAGTAATTTGTGAAATCACTATATCAAGTAGTCGCAACTGTATCTATCTCATCACTGCTTCATCAGGAAATTTGTCGAATGTGTCCACCTCCTCAGCATCAGAACATGATGATTCAAGTCTTGACAAATGATCAGCTACTTGATTATCGTAGCCCTTCCGATATCTCACCTAAAAATCAAACTCTCGCAACAACAATACCCATCTAATAAGCCTTGGTTTAGCATCCTTTTTCGCCATAAGATAGTGAAGTGTTGTATGACTAGCATGGACTACAACCCTTGTACCTAGGAGATATGTGCATAACTTTTGAAATGCATACACTATTGCTAATAGCTCTTGCTCTGTCACTATCTAGTTTTTTTGGTCTACATTCAACATCTTGCTAGCATAATAAATTGGATGAAAAAGTTTCCCAACTCGTTGGCCTAGCATTGCCCCAAGGGTCACACCACTTTCATCACATATTACTTAGAATGGCTTAGACCAATCAAGGGAGATGATCACTAGAGCTTCAATCAATTTTTTTGAGAGTTTCAAATAATTTCAAGAATGCATTGTTGAAAGAAAAAGGTGATTCTTTTTCTAAGTAGGGCTAGCAGTTTTTGCAAAATACATTATGAAACATTGATAAAATCCAGCATGCCCTAAGAAACTTCTCACACCCTTGGCTGAAATCAGAGGAAGAAGCTTTGCAATGAACTTAACTTTTGCTTTGTCAACTTGTAAGCCTTTCCCCAAAAGCTTGTGTCCCAATACAATTTCTTCTTTAATACCGAAGTGACATTACTCCTAGTTGAGCACTAAATTTATTTCAACACACCTCTGTAGCACTTTTTCCAAATGACCCAAACACGGATCAAAAGTTTTACCCACCACTAAGATGTTATCCATAAATACTTCCATGGAATTTTTAACCACATCGACAAAGATGGACAACATACACCTTTGAAATGTAGTCGGTGCACTACACAAACCAAATGGAATCCTTTTGAAAGCGAATGTGCGAATGTAGCATAAGGGCAAGTAAAACTAGTTTATCTTGATCTTCAAGGGTGATAGGTGTTTGATTGTATCAAGTGTACCCATTAAGGAAATAGTACCACCCCTTCCCAGCTAACCTATCCTACAATTGATCCATAAAGAGAAATGAGAAGTGATCCTTTTCCGTTGAGGCATTCAACTTTCTATAGTCTATACAAATTTGCCATCTAGTGACTATACATATTGAAATAAGCTACCCCTTTTCTTTCGGTACCACAATCATTCCTCCCTTTTTAAGAACACATTAGATTGGACTTACCAAATTGTTTTCCACAATCGAGTATATCACGCTGGCATCTAACCATTTATTATTTCCTTCTTGACAACCTCTTTCCTAGGAAGATTGAGCCAATGCTGATGCTCAATACTAGGTTTGCAGCTCTCAACCAACTTAATTTTATAGGTGTATATTCTCGATAGAATGCTCAAAATGTCAACAATCATCCAACCAATAGCTTTCATATGTTTCCTAAGCACCTTAACAAGAGCTTTAGTTTGCTCTTCATGTATCCCTACTGCGACAATCATTGGTAAAGTGTCATTCTCACCCAAAAAGGTGTATTTCAAATGGCTTGCCAACTCTTTCAACTCTAGCATTTATGGTGCCTCAATATATGGCCTGGCTAGGTGCATCTCACGATTCTTCAAATCGATGTCAAGTTTGGGGGATTTCTTAAGTGACTACCAACCCCCATCAATGCAGCCTCTGCTTCCTCACAATCATTCATATCAGCCTTCTCATAATTCAATAAAACTTTGTTGTCATTACATTGGTTCTTAAGTGGGCTAACTCCCCAAGATCTAGCACAATCATATCCACCACATCATCGATGGCATCTACCTGAATATCATCATGCCTTCTCCGTATTTCACCTATATTGAAACTTACCTCTTTGTCATTCACCCTAAATTTTATGTCCCCATTTTCAAAATCTATCAAGGCCCTGCCTATGGAAAAGAATGGTTGACCCAGAATAATAATAATATCAATATCCATGTCACAATCCAGAACTACAAAATTAGCTAGAAATATGAACTTGTTCACTCTTACCAAGACATTGTATATTAATTTTATTGGTCTTTTAATTGATCGAGAGCCAGAATCAACTTGATTGTTGTTGGTGCTAATGTTTTCACACCTAGTTGTTCAAAAACCATCAAAGGCATTAAATTTATACTAACCCTCAAATTACATAGGGCTCTACCAAACTCACATGTTCTGATAGTGCATGCTATTGTGAATGCACCTGCATTATCTCTCTTAGTAGCCATATGTCTTGTTAAAATAGCACTAATTGTGTGAAATTTCTATCATTTCACACTCTAGGGCTCTCTTTTTAGTCACCAAATTCTTCATAAATTATGCATATGCTGACATTTTGGTAAGAGCCTTGACCAATGGAATTTTGATTGTCAAGGAGATGAAGATAAACAGAGATTTCTGAAACTCCGCTTTTTCACCTCTCCACTCCTACTTTGCGGTAAAGTGCTCTTATGGAAAGCTTTGGAGGAGTGGCTACTTTTTCAATCGGTTCTTCTTCAGTCTCTTCTAATCTACCCATATCTTTGGTACTACATGTACTCTCTAGTCTACCAAGAGTGATATTTCCCTCATTATGTTTTTCTTGTTTTCTCTTCCACACTCCTTGCTTCCCTTAAATAAAGGGCTTTTGGATTCCATGCCAAATTCAAGAGCTTTGCCACTTCCAGTAGTGATACCCATGCATAGCTTATCATCGCTCATTGTTTAGTTGTGCATTTTGGCTGAGAAAAATTCTAAAGGTCCCTCTAAACTTTTGCTTAAAGTTGCATTAGATGACACCATTTGTCTAATTAGGAGAACCTTGATTTCATCTCATTCATCACATTATTTGAAGCTTCCACCTTGTTTAAAATTTGAGCAAGCATCTGATCAACTTGTGACTTATCTGACCTGACACCTGATAGGGTAAAATGAGATAACCTCTCTCTTGTCTTTTAGCATGACATCTCACAACTTGGTCCATCCACCTGCCATCAACACAACCACTTCCAATGTTCCGACCTTGATTCCTAGTTGACCATTGAAAGGCAAGCTGAAAACCTGATACTTGACTGCCAATAAAACAAACTTCTTCTTCATGACCATTCTCACTTGTCTCACATTCATAAGGCAAGATACATGTAGCTAACACAACATTCACTCATTGTGCTCTAGCAATATATTGTGTTATAGGATTCAGTTGCTTCATCATTCTTTCCATGATCTCATCTCGCTCCTTCTCTTTGGCCAACTGCTATCTAGATACTCCCTCTTTTGTGGAAAAGGCATAATAATCTTGAGTGTACCACACTTTTTTTTGGTTATTTCATCTAGAAACTCTACAGTAATCATAAACATTTGCTTCATAAGCCCTCCTCGTGCTAACTTATCAGCCACACTCTTGTTGACAACACTTAAACTTACATAGAAGTATTGCAAAAACAAATGATCAGGGTCCCATGATTTGGACACTAAGTAAAAGTTTCCAAAATCACTTCTAAGATTCATGTAATGGTTTGAAACACCCCAAAAACACCCCAATAATGTGTTTCGAAAATCCATAATCGTAATTTTCGTAGATCGTAAAATTCATGTGTGATATCAAAAATCTGACTTCATATTCTTAATCAAGGGGGAAACTTGGTTGGGGAATGAGAATAACCTCGATTTTAAAGGACCCGTAGCGAAAAATAATTTTCACAAATTTCTGCAAAATAGTATCTGTCTGCGTCCAGGCCGCGACGCACTTGGGGCGCGGAAAAGTTTAAATTTTTCCTCTGCATTGGGTCCACGTCGCAGACCAGATACAGACCGATTCATGTGTTTCCTTCATTTTTCATTTCGGCCCAAGGGCCTTAGGGTCATAGCCCTATGCCCACTTATGCGTGAAAACACAAATACTTAGCCATTTTTCAAATCTGTATCACTCAAGATACTCTCAAAACCGTCTCTAACATTTAACCAAATATTTCATCTAAATTCAAGTGTCTCAAGCATAATTGCGGATCTCAAGTACTCCATTCAAGCTTCAAGTCTCCTTCAAGTCTTCAACAAGAAAACCCATGTTTGAGGTATGTGGGTTTTATCCATTTTGTACTTTCACCCATGGAGTCCAAACCTCCCTTTTTATGAAAATTACATGTTTTCATGTTGTATCTTCAATGGGTATCTCTTATTATGGATTTCTATTATAAATTATGTTGGGATTTTATGAAATATTGATTGAATATGCAAGTTTACCTATTTCAAGCTTATACTATGAATTGGTTTTGTCTATTGAGACTATGCATATTTTTAACTATGGAACTATGAGCTATTATGAGATTTGATGATGGATTTCAAGGTATGTTACATGAGGGTTTTACTACATGTTAGTGGATTGATTTACATCGAGTTTTGTCATATTACTTCACTCTCAAATCGCATGATTTTAAACTAGCATCACACACCAAGTGTTTAATAATATGTCTTGACAAGGACTCTCAAGTTATTGATGATCTACTACATGGTTTATGAGACAAGTTACTTCATGATGATTAAGGGATTGTATATATGCATTGAATTCATCAGAAGTATTTATAGTCTTGCAAGTTCACTACACCTTGTCGGGGGGTGACATGCCCGTAATACCATGTTGAGGGCTAAATACCTTGACCACCTTATCGAGGGGTGACATACCCATACTACCATGTTAAGGGTTAGATACCTTGACCACCTTGTTGGTTGGTAACATGCCTGTACTAACATGTTGAGGGGTAGATACCTTGACCACTTTGTCAAGGGGTGACATGCCTGTACTATCATGTTGAGGCGCAAATACCTTAACCACCTTGTCAAGGGGTGACATGCCTATACTACCATGTGAGGGTTAGATACCTTGACCACCTCACTAAGGCAGTGATATGCCACGGATTCCAAGTAGTATTTGCTTGGTCTATCATTATGGTCTCTTCCCATACATGTAATCTATACTTGCAAGTTATATGATTTATAAGCATGTTTTAGTCAAAGCATTGATCATGCATGCCACATTGATATTATACTTATCTATTGCTTATGACTATGCATTTTGACTATATTGCCTTATGCCTTGTTTTATTGCGTCCTACTTACTTAGTACATTCAAATGTACTAATGCATACTCTATGCCTACATGATGTTACCATGTAGGAATCGGAGATCCTATTGATCATCCTCCACGTGGCTAGTTTTTGCATTTCGGAAGATAATCTTTGGTGAGTCCTCAAGTCCAGGGATACTAGCTATGCTACTCTTACTTTTGATATCTCTTTATGTTGAACACTTTATACTATGAAGGTGAGCTCGAAAAGTGTCTTGGCCCCCTATCTAGTCTATGTTAGAGGTGTTGTTGGAACAATTGATGTACTTATGCTTTGAGGTTTGACTCTTTTATGCTTTATAAAATCAAGAGTTTTCTTAGTCTAGCTTCCATTATTTATATCTCTTGTTGTTGTTTCTTTTACTTTCGCGACCAAGGATGTTTTAATGATATTTTGGGGTCCCTTTGGGTTGCCATTTGCCGTGTCACGTCTAGGCCCCAGGCTTTGGTCATGACAAACATGGTATTAGAGCATTGGATTGTTAATGGTTCTCAAAATCCAACACACTCCATCAATTAGAGTCTTATTCATGGTTGTGAAATGCGCCACAACTATGAATGAGAGGCTATGAGGCTTTTTACGAAATGTTTCACTTCTTCATGATCTAAGTCGTGCGGTAGAGCTAGATCCCCTAAAGCTTATTACTTATACCATTACTTTCCTGAATATGTCTTAAGCTACTCAGAATGGTGGGCAAGGTGGTGACAATCTCTCATTTGGGGTTCAACTTCCCTACGAGGAATGTCGAATATGGAGGTTCATAATGCTCTATGGTTATTGGCCACTATTGTAACCGCTCAACTCAATCAACAAGTGAGTTCTACCAAGACTTCAAGGGATAAGAGAAGGGAGAGTAAGGCTAAGAGGGCCCGAGTTGGTGGTGCCTCATCTCCTACTAGTCTACCGGTTCCCAAGCATAAGAAGGAAAGGACCCCTTTTTTCACTTGTCAAGGGTGTGGAAAGAAACATCAAAGGAGGTGTTTGGTGAAGTTGAGGGTTGTTTCAAGTGTGGCGGTGTTGGGCATAAGATGAGAGATTGACTGGTGGCCTCAAAGGAAGGGACAAGAAGGGTCCAAATTAAAGGTGACAATGGTGGGAGAACTCGCCTTAGATGCCCAAGGTGTGGGAGAAATCATGGTGGCACATGGTGGAGGAACACGGGTGCATGCTTTGGGTTTGGAAAGATGGATCACAAGTTCTTATTGTCCATATGTTCAAGGAAACGGTGAGGATGTTGGTGTTCAAGTTTCTCCAACTTGTCACAAATGTTGAAGGTATCATTCGGGGGATTGTTTGGCAAGTTTGAGTACATGTTTTAAGTGTGGTTCAAAGAATTATAAGTCGAGACATTACCCATGGGTTACTGAGGATTATAAGGATGGCCATCGACGTTCTCAACCATACCCCTCTACAGATCACTAGGCTTGGAGTAATGCTTCACAAGTATGTTAAAAGTTTTTGATTTTGATGTATATGCCTTGATAAGCTCAGGTGCCACTCTTTCTTTTATTACACTTTTTGTTGTCAAAAAGCATCATGTTAGTCCTGAATTGTTATGTGAGGCTTATGAAGTGTCTACTCCCATTGGTGAGTCCATTGTTGCTAAAAAAGTCTACAGAAATTGTATTATGTTCATTTTGTATAATATCTTGCCTTGTGATTTTGTTGAGTTTGTCATTCCTTGGATGGATTGGTTGCATGCATGTTATGCTTTTATTGATTGTAGAACCCATAGGGTTAAATTACATTTCCCTAGTGAACCCATCCTTGAGTAGGAAAGTTGTGATGTGGTGGTCAAGGGTAGATTCATTTCTTGCCTTAAAGCCCAAAAGTTAATTTCTAAGGGTTTCCTCTATCATCTTGTAAGGGTTGGGGATGTTGAGTCCAAAGTCCTTCCTATAGAGTTATTTCTGGTGGTTAATGAGTTTCTTGATGTCTTTCCAAATGAGTTTCCCGATGTTCCTCCCAAAAAGGAAATAGACTTTGGTATAGACCTTCTCCCCAATACTTAACCCATTTTTATTCCCCCTTATCATATGGCCCTGGCGGAGTTGAAGGAGTTGAACGAGAAATTGAGGAATTTGTTGGAGAAGGGTTTTGTAAGGCCTAGTAAGTCATCTTGGGGTGCACCGCTGTTGTTTGTGAAGAAAAAGGGATGGCTCTCTTAGAATGTGCATTGATTACTGACAACATGATAGAGTCACCATAAAGAACAAGTACTCTCTACCAGGGATTGATGACCTTTTTGATCAAATTCAAGGGGTTAGTCACTTTTGTAAGTTTGATCTGTGGTTCGGGTATCATCAAATGAAAGCCAGGGAGTGTGACATTCCTAAGACGGCTTTTCGGACTAGGTATGGGCAATTTGAGTTTGTGGTTATGTCCTTTGGGTTGACTAATGCACGGGCTAATTTATGGATCTTATGAATAGGGTTTTTAAACCCTACCTTGACTTGGTTGTGGTGGTTTTTATTAATGATATCTTGATCTATTCCCATTGTGAGGAGGAGCATGTGGATAACTTGATGGTGGTGTTACAAATCTTGAGAGAAGAGTGGTTGTATGCAAAATATGAGAAATGTGAGCTTTGGTTGAAAGAGGTCACTTTTCTAGGACATGTGGTGTCGGGTGATAGTATTAAGGTGGATCCTAAGAAGACGGAGGTGACTAGAAATTGGCCTAGAACTTTGACTCCATCAGACATTAGAAGTTTCTTGGGTTTGGCGGGTTATTACCGGAGGTTTGTAAATGGTTTATCTTCTATTGCTTCTCCTGTTACTAAGTTGACACAAAGAAGTTGAAATTTTGTGGACTGATGAGTGTGAAAAGGGTTTCCAAACTTTGAAAGATAAGCTTGTCTCCGCTGCTATCTTGTCTATACTAGAATGGTTGGAAGGGTTTATTGTATATTGTAATGCCTCAAGAATTGGTTTGGGATGCGTACTCATTCAAAGTGGTAAGATGATAGCATATGACTGTAGACAGCTTAAGGTGCATGAGAAGAATTATCCTATCCATGATCTTGAGTTGGCGGCTGTGGTATTTGCTTTGAAAATTTGGCGTCACTACTTGAATGGAATTCATGTTAATGTATTCACCGACCACAAGAGTCTCCAATATGTGTTCACCATAAAGGATCTTAACTTGAGACAAAGAAGGTGGTCAGAACTCCTTAAAGATTATTATATGAGTTTGCATTATCACCCTGACCAATGCTAATGTTGTGGTCTATGCTCTAAGTAGGGTGTCTATGGGTATTCTAGCTCATGTTGATGATGGTGGTGAAGAGGTGGCTAAAGAGGTTCATCGGTTGGCTAGATCGGGGGTTAGGTTGGATGAAGTTGATAATGGTGGCGTAGTGGTTGTTGATGGTTCTAGATCTCATTTGATTGAGGAGGTAAAGGGAAAACAAGATCGTGATCCCGCCTTGCTATAATTGATCACTTTGGTTAGAGATAGTAAAGTAGAGGTTTCCTCCCAAGGGGAAGATGGTTCCCTTAGGTAAGAAGGTAGATTGCATGTGCCATATGTGGATTATTTGAAAGAATTGATCTTGATGGAGGCCAATAATTCATCCTATTCTATTCATCCCGGTTATAGAAAGATGTATAGAGACTTGAGGGAAGTGTATGGTGGAGTGGTAAGAAGAGAGACATTGCCAAGTTCATATCCGAATTTCACAATTGCTAACAAGTGAAAGCCGAACATCGAAGGTCGGGTTGCCTAGCCCAAGATATAGAAATTCTGACTTGGAAGTGGGAGGAAATTAACATGGATTTTGTGGTTGGGCTGCCTAAGACTAGGAAACATTTTGACTCTATTTGAGTTGTTGTGGATATAATTACAAAGTTGGCTCACTTCTTATCGGTCAAAACTACTTATGATGCTGAAGATTATGCCAAATTGTACATTCATGAGTTGGTTAGATTATATGGGGTGCCCTTATCTATCATTTTAGATTGTGGTGATCAATTCACTTTGCACTTTTAGAGGTCCTTCAAAAGAGGTATTGGTACCAAGGTTAAGCTTAGCACAACCTTTCACCCCCAAATAAATGGCCAAGCTGAGAGGACTATCCAAACACTTAAGGATATGCTTAGAGCTTGTGTTTTGGAGTTTATGGGAAGTTGGAATGAACATCATCCACTCATTGAATTTGCTTATACCAATAGCTACCATTCACGGATTGGTATGGCTCTTTTTGAAGCTCTTTATGGTAGTTGTTGTAGATCTACGATTGGGTGATTTGAAGTAAAGAAAATGGCTTCGCTAGGTCCGGATTTGGTCATAGAACCCTTGAGGAGGTGAGGTTGATTAGGGTGGGACTGAAAACAGCCCAAAGTAGACAAAAGTCCTATTCCGATGTTAGGATAAGAGATCTTGAGTTTAAAGTTAGTGATTGGGTTTACTTAAAAGTCTCACCTATGAAGGGTGTGGTCTGATTTGGCAAGAAGCGGAAGTTAGGCCTAAGGTTTGTGGGTCTCGTAGATTTTTGAGGAGGACTGGTAAAGTTGTATATGAGTTCGATTTGCCTATGGAGATGGACATGGTTCATCCAAACTTCCATGTGTCCATGTTGAGAAAGTGTATGGGTGACCCTAATGTTATAGTGCCATTGGATGTTTTGAGTGTTGTAGAAGATAATTTGACTTCTGAGGAGGTCTCGGTGGAGATTTTGGATAGACAAGTGAAGAGGTTGAGAAACAAAGATTTAGCTTCTGTCAAGGTCGTTTGGAGGAACCAACAAGTTGAAAGTGCTACATAGGAAGTCGAGGCTGATATGAGAAAGTCATATCTGTATCTCTCCCATTCTACTCAAGCTTAAGGTACTAATTTAAGTCCCTTATATGATTTCATGTCTTAAGTTTCAACCCTTATGTCATTTTGTATGCATTCATGTTCATGTTGATAAGTTTATGGTGATTTTTGATGTTTATGTTGAGAATTTTAAAATGATATTTAAATGCATTTGTTGCATTCATGTTGGGCTAATATCTTCATGGTTACTTCTCTTATGTCCGTTTCTTTGACATTCGGAGACAAATGTTCCCAAGGGGGAGATATTGAAAAGCCCCAAAATGTGCTTTATAAATGCTTATAATCGTAATTTCCACGTAACTCAAAATCCATGCGTGATATTAAAAATATGACTTCATATTCCTGATAAGGGGGAAAAATTGAGTGAGAAATGGGTATAACCCTGATTTTAGAGGACTCGTAGCGAAAAAAAATTTTGGTAAACTTTTGCAAAACAGTGTCTGTCTGCGCCTAAGCCGCGACGCGTCTGGGGCGTGGATCAGTGTTAATTTGCCCTCTGCATTGGGTCCCCTTCGTAGACCAGACGTGGACCAATTCATTGCCCCATGCCTACTTATGCATGAAAATATGTTAACTTAGCCATTTTTCAACTCTTTATCACTCAAGACCATCTCAAAACCCTCTCTAACACTTAACCAAATATTTCATCTAAATTCAAGTGTTTCAAGCATGATTCCAGATCTCAAGGACTCCATTCAAGCTTCAACTCTCCTTCAAGTTTACATAAAAAAAAACCCATGTTTGAGGTATGTAGGTTTCTGAAACACCCCATAAATACCCTAAAATGCTCCGGAAATGACCATAACTATTATTTCCATATATCTCAAAATTCGTGCGTGAAATCAAAAATCCGATTTCATATTCGTGATTAGGGGGAAAAATTAAATGAGAACTGGGTATTACCCCAATATTAGAGGACCCGTAGAGAAAAATAATTTTCTCAAGTCTACGATTTTCTTAGTTTCTTATTTCGGCCTAAGGCATTGGGGTCTTGGTTCCATGCCTACCTATGGGTAAAAACACCTATACTTAGCAATGTTTCAATTCTATATCACTCAAGATACTCTCAAAGCCCCTTCCAATGCTTAACCAAATATTTCATCCAAATTCAACCGTCTCAAGCATAGCTCCAAATCTTAAGAACTCTCTTCAAGCTTCAAGTCTACATCAAGAAAACCCAAGTTTAAGGTATGTGGGTTTCAACCATTGGGTCCTTTCACCCACTGTGTCCATTCTTCCTATCTTATAAAAAATGCATGTTTTCAAGTTGTATTATCTATGGGTATCTTTTATATGGATTATAAGCATGAAATATGTTGGGGTGTTATGAAAGGTTGATTAAATATGCATGTCTATCCATCTCAAGTTTATACTCTAAATTGGTTTTGTCTATTGAGACTATTTATGTTTTGACCTATGAAACTATGATCTATTATGAGATTTGATGATGGATTTCAAGGTATGTCACATGAGGGTTTTGCAATATGTTGGTGGGTTGATTTACATTAAGTTTTCTCACATGCTTTACTCTTGAATTGAATGATTTTTAACAAGCATTAGACACTCACCAAGTGTTTGATAAATGTCTAGTCAAGAATTTTCAAGTTAGTTACATGTTTTACAAGTCAAGTGACTTCATAATTAATATGGGCTATAAAGTATGTTATGAATTCATGAAATTATCTATGACTGTGCAAGTATGAAGTTAAGCCCTATTTTCAAGATTTTACCACTTGTGACCCTTTGATGTTAATGCAAGGGTAATGTTTGATGATGAACTATTCTTAAGTTTCAAGTTAGGCTTACCATTAGACGTCAAGTATGTTTAAGAGTTATTAATTTCATGATTCCATGTTTATTGCATGTTATTAAAGTGTGATTTTTATAAGTATTCCGCAGGATTAGATTTAGCATCGATGGATGAAGGGTTTGCTCTTTTTCCTTGAACTATATGCCAACATATGATTATGTTATACCCTTGCTATACTAGTGAATCCATTTAGTGCACTTTCTCTTGAAATTCATCCATAAATGGTACGGGCTCCCGTAAGGTAAAGTGTCTCACAAAATCCTTTGGGAAATAGGACTGGCTCCCATAAGGAAGGTTAATTCTCTGAAATGGGATGGGCTTTCCTAATCTGATGTATGGTTACCACCTCTTTACCGGTGAGGGGTAATAATCGGTATTCCAAGTTGTAGCTCGCTTGGTCTTACTCTTTTCTATTGAGGTATCTTCTCACACATACATTATATTCTATGCAAGTTGAATGATTTATAGGCATGTTTTACTTCAAGCATTGATCATGCATGTCATATTGAGATTATGCTTATCTATTGCCTATTACTATGCATTTTGGCTATATTGGCTTATATCTTGTTGCATTGTATCATACATACTTGGTACATTCAAACATACTAATGCATACTTTATGCCTACATGATATTATCATGTAGGGACCTGAGCTCTTTTTCATCATCCTCTACTTGGCTAGTGAGATTATACTAAGAAACGCTTGGTAAGTCCTCAAGTTGGGGGACACGATCTACTTTCTCTTACTATTTCTAAGACTTCTTGATGTTGAACATATGACATTATGAGGGTGAGCCCAGAGAGTGACTTAGCCCATGCTCCAATCAATCCATAGAGGTGTTGTTAGAACAATTGATGTACTTATGCTTTGAGCTTTGACTCCTTTATGTTTAATAAATCTCCATACTTCCCTTAGTGCCTCTTTCCCTTATTTATATCTCTTGTTGATGTTATTTTGCTTCACCTACCAAGGATGTGTGATTGATATGCTAAGAGGCTTGTTTGGGGTTCATTCGGGTTCCTCTGTCGTCGTGTTATGTCTAGGCCCTAGGCTTTGGTTGTGATAGTTTCATCCATTGGGTCCTTTCACCTATGGAGCCCAAACCTATCTTTTTAAGAAAATTGCATATTTTCAAGTTGTATCTTAAATGGGTATCTCTTATTATGGATTTCTATTATAAATTATGTTGGGGTTTTATGAAATGTTGATTGAATATGCGTGTTTACCTATTGCAAGCTTATACTATGAATTGGTTTTGTCTATTGAGAATATGCATGTTTTGAGCTATTAAACTATGATCTATTATGAGATTTGATGATGGATTTTATGGTATCTTACATGAGGGTTTTACTACATGTTGCCAACTCACTTCCCGGGCTCACCCTCAAATGATAAGTATCCAAAAGTATTAAACGAGTCTTAACAAGCATGAATGAAAAGTAGATATTTTCCTCAGAGTGAAGGACTCACCAAAGGCTTCTTCAAGCAAATCAACTAGCCACGTGGAGTAGGATGATCAAAAGGAGCTCCAGTCCCTACATGGTGATATCATGTAGGCATAGAGTATACGTTAGTACTTGGAATGTACTAAGTATGCGAGGTGTAATACAACAAAGACATAAGACATAATAATGAAGATGCATAATCATAATCAATAGACATAAATTCAATATGACATGTAGGATCAATGCTTGTATTAAAGCAAGCACGTAAACGTTCAACTTGCATAATATAACATACATATGTGGGAGGAGACCTTAACTAACATATAAGACCAAGTGAGCTACTACTTGGAATCTCCATGCATGACATCCCACCAGAGAAGGTGTGGTCTACTTGCCAACGTAAGCCATACTTGACCCCACTTTATCGGTAACTTGACATAGATGGATCCACTAGTAAGCCTTTTTAGCGAAATAACATAATCCTTTGGTGGCACATAGTTAGAGACTAAGACTTTATATAAGGACCCCTTGAGTCGAGTCCTCTCCTTAGCCTTAATCGGTGCTAAGTATAATTCCACAGAATACTTGGAATTATCATATATTTTAATCATAACACGAATAACTTGTAAAAGGCATGATAACATGGCATGAGTATCTCATTCATATACTTGTCCCCAACATGGGCATATACCTTATACTATAGGGTAGAAAACAAGATATAGACTGGACCCTTTCTGGTAGGTATAGCATTTCACATTAGGGTAGAGATTGTAACAAGCTTGACCCCTACTATTGAGCTTACATTAAATCACGAGGGTAAAATAGTAATCATGCTTGAGCACTCAAATAGGCATAATTTTCTCACAAGATGGTAGACTTATATAATAAGTTCAGCTTGTCACTTGTAAATCATAGAAATCTTTCATAAGTTTAATACATGCTTGGGAGTCCATCATTATTATGAAAACACTTGACTTGCAAAATATGCAATAATTCAACATCAACCTAAGATTCCTTACCATGTAGTTTAATCAAAAATGGTGGGTACATGAACACATGCTTAAAATCATCCAATTATATAGTATAAGTTATGGAAGAGTGAAATTAAGTCATTTTAAAGTCATATATTTCAACCCACCAACATAGTAGTAAAACCCTTATTTTTGGGTGTCATGAAATCCATAAAAGAATCACAATACGGCATAGTTTCCATAGTTTATGTCATGTATAGCTTCAGTAGTTTTAAATCAACTCATGGAATAAGCTTTCAATAACAATTCACACATGATAACTCAATATTTGATAAACCAGTCATAACCCATGTTCATAATGCATAATAGAAGATACCATGATGAATAGAACTTGAAATCATGAAATTTTGCACAAAATAGAGGATTGGGCTCCATCGGTGAAAGGACCTATGGATGAAGACCCACATACCTAAGGTTTGAAATTCTTGAAGCAAAAGTTGTGAATGACTTGAGACATGACTTGGATCCTTGAAATCATGAGCTTGTTCATGGGATTCTTAAGGTTGAATAGAGTATGGGTTGGGCTTCTAGAGAGGTTTTGAGAGGGCTTCTTGAGAGTTTGAAGTTGAAAATGGTTAAATATAGAGGTTTTCACATTTAAATGGGCATTAGGTTATTGCCCAAATGTCCTTGGATGAAGTTGGAAAAATAGGGAGAAAAATACATTAGTCCCAGCCCTAGGCGCAAGTCTGACTAGATGAGCAATGCATTTTTTCACTAAAGTGCACCCCAGGCGCGTCGCGAGGATGGCGCGCAGGCACACTACCTTGGCCCCCCATTGCAAAAATTATTTTATGCTATGGGTCTTCTAAAGTTCGAGGGCTACCCTTCTCCCATACAATTTTGGCCCTTGAATAAGAATATGAAGTCTGATTTTTGAAATCACTCACGAATTTTGAGATATGCAAGAATTACAATATAGGGTATTTCCAAAGCATATGATGGGTGTTACAATACTCTCCCTTGAGAACATTCATCCCTGAATGTAAAGAAACCATGCATAAGAGAAGTGAATAAGAGGCATTCAGCCCGACATGAATGTAATAAATGCACTTGAACATGATTCTTAAAAAGTTTTACACATATGCATCAAATATCATCAAACTTGTCACCATGAACATATATGAATGTAAAAATGACATGAGGGATGAAACTGAAGACTTGAAAGAATAAATAGGACTTAATTTATTACCTTCGGCTTGAATAGAGTGAAAGAGATATGGATATGATTTCTTAATGTATGCTTCGGCTTCTCAAGTTGCAATTTAAACTTGTTGGTTCCTCCAAAGGACTTTGACGTATGTCACATCTTTGTTCCTCAATATTTTCACTTGTCTATCTAGTATTTCCTATAGGACTTCCTCATAGGTCAAGTTAAGCTCAACAACACCCAACATATCTAAGGGTAATATAGCACTTGGGTCACTAACACATTTCCTTGACATAGACACATGGAAGACCTGATGAACCATACTCATATCTGAAGGCAACTCCAATTCATACGAAACCTTACTAGTTCTCCTTAAAATTCTATAACGTCCCACAAACCTTGGGCTCAATTTTTGCTTCTTACCAAATTAGACCACACCCTTCATGGGTGAGACCTTCAAGTTAACCCAATCATCAACATTAAATTCAAGGTTTCTCTTCCTCACATCATAATAAGACTTTTGTCTACTTTGAGCCTCCTTCAATTTCTCCCGTATCAACCTTACCTTTTCTAAAGCCTCCATATCAAAATCCCGGAACAAGAAAGCGATCTCTCCTACATTAAACCACCCAACCGAGGATCTGCAATGTCTACCATGTAAAGCCTCAAAGGGAGTGATGCCAATACTAGAATGGTAGCTATTATTATAACCAAACTCAATGAGCGGAAGATGTTCATCGCAACCACCTTTGAATTCCGAAACACAAGCCCTAAGCATATCCGCAATGGTTTGAATAGTTCTTTCGGCTTGACCATCCGTTAAAGGATGAAAAGTCTTGCTAAGATTGACCTTGGTACCAAGACCCTTTCGGAAGGATCTCTAAAAACGAGAAGTGAATAATGCACCACGATCCAAAATGATGGACGATAGGACCCCATGCAACCTAACCAACTCATGAATATATAACTTGGCATAATCTTCAGTGATATAGGTTTTTTTAACAGGTAGAAAGTGAGCTGACTTCGTCATCCTATCAACAATCCAAATAGAATCAAAGTTCTTCCTATTCTTTCGCAAACAAATAACAAACACCATGTTGATCTCTTACCACTTCCAAGTAGGAATTTTCATGTCTTGGGCTAGGCCACCTGGCTTTTGATGCTCAGCTTTCAATTATTGGTATTTGTCTTGGCAATATCCCTCTTCATACCACCCCACCAATAAAATTCACTCATGTCTCTATATATTTTTGTAGAACTGGGGTGAGTATAGTAGGACGAATTATGTGTCTCCTTCAAAATCAACTCCCTCAAGTCATCAACATTAGGCACACATAGTCTTCCTTGGTACCTAAGGACACAATTTCCCCCTTGGGAGAGAGCCTCCACTTTACCATCCTTCACCAAAGCTTTCAATTCTACCAATGGGTGGGATTAAGGTCTTGTTTGGACTTGACCTCTTCAATCGAAGAAGATTTGGAGCTATTAAAAACCACCACACCACCGTTTTCCACTTCATCAACAACACTCCCAACCTAGCCAATCGGTGTACTTCTCTAGCCACCTCTTTATTACCATCATCAACATGAGCTAGACTACTCATGTACACTTTACTTAGAGCATCGACCAAAACATTAGTCTTGTCAGGATGATAGAGCACACTCATGTCATAATCTATAAGGAGTTCTAGCCACCTACTTCGCCTTAAGCTAAGATCTTTTTGTGTGAACACATATTGGAGACTCTTCTTGACCTCAAGCTAAGATCTTTTTGTGTGAACACATATTGGAGACTTTTGTGGTTGGTAAAGACATCTACTTGAACACCATATAAGCAATCACACAATATTTTCAAAGAAAATACCATGGCCGCTAATTCAAGCTCATGGGTGGGATGATTACACTCATGCACCTTAGTTTCCTAAAGGCATATAGTATAACCTTGTCATTTTGCATCAATACACACCCTAAACCAATCCTTGAAGCATCACAATAAACCGCAAACCCTTCTGACCCTTTCGGTAAAGCCTAAATAGGAGCGGAGATGAGTTGTCTTTGAAGGTGTGAAAACCCTTTTCACATTCATTGGTCCAAATAAATTTTGCCTTCTTTTGGGTCAACTTTGTCAAAGGGGAAGTAGGTGAACAGAAACATTTCACAAATCTCCGGTAGGACCCTGCTAAACCCAAGAAACTCCTCATATTTGTTGGAGTCAAGGGCCTAGGCCAATTTCTTATCACCTCCTTCTTCTTAGTGTCCACTTTAATTCTGCCATCCGACACTACATGCCCAAGGAATGCAACCTCTTTCAATCAAAATTCATATTAATCATATTTAGCAAACAACCTCTCATCCCTCAAAATCTACAACACTACTCTCAAAATTTGCAACATCACCCTCAAATGATTCACATGCTCCTTTTCACTCTGGAAAATAATATTTCATCTATGAAGACCACCATAAACATATCAAGGTAGGGCTTAAAGATCCTATTTATGAGATCCATAAATATTGTCGATGCATTATTCAAGACAAAAGACATTATCACAAATTCAAAATTCCCATACCTAGTCTGAAAATTCATCTTGGGAATATCACACTCCCTCACCCTCACTTGGTGACATACGAACCGAAGAACAATCATAGAAAAGTAACTAGCCCCTTGTAGTTGGTCAAATAAGTCATCTATCCTTGGTAGATGATACTTGTTCTTTATGTAACCCTACTGAGTTGTCTCTAGTCGATGCACATTTCAAGGGAACCATCCATCTTCCTTATGAACAATACCGGTGCACCCCAAGTGACTTGCTAGGCCTTATGAGACCCTTCTCCAATAACTCCCTCCATTGATCCTTCAATTTCTTTAACTCAGCCAGGGCCATATGGAAAGGGGGAACAGAAATGGGTTGTGTATCGAGGAGGAGGTCTATGCTAAACTCTATTTCTCTTTCAAGAGGAACACCGGGAAGCTTATCGAGAAAGACATCAAGAAACACATTGACAACCGGAAACGACTCAATAGGAAGGACTTTAGAATCAACATCCCTAACCCTTACAAGATGGTAAATGCAACCCTTATAAATCAATTTCCAGGCTTTAAGACAAGAAATGAACTTACCCTTAACTACCACATTATAACTTTCCCACTTAAGGAGTGGCTCATTAGGGAATTAGAATCTAACTTTACGGGTTCTACAATCAATGGAAGTATGATATGCGCGTAAGTTTAGAATACAACATACTCAACAAATCCTCTATTCAATGTGTATGAAGCCTCTACTCAACTGTCTAGATGGTGCTATGACAGACGATACACACCTAAAATTAAAGGAAGAAAAATACACTAAATCAACTCATAAGATAAAAGAGCTTATCTGAAAGGCAAAGAGGGCTCACCAACTCAAGAAGTGTACTGATCTGGACCTCAACGATGCATGGGCTGAAATCCTCTATCACCTGTATTTTTATCATAATGATGCAGTCCCGAATGGATGCCTATACATGGAATATACTTGTACATAAAATAGCTCAAGAAAGTAAGGATCAACTCACTCATCTCGACTCAACAACTCATACTCAACTCAATATATTAAAGTTTTGAAGTAAATCATGCTTTTTTGAAAAGTAAATCATGCTTTTAAAGTATACTCATTGAAAATAGACTAAATTTAAAATATCATGCTCAATCAATGTTGCACACGCATTTCTCTTGATGGACATCTGCATCCCATCACCTTTAATTTGGTGATGCACAACGAAAGTGACGTCGTTGCCATGCCGTCCTAAATGTGCCACGGTAAAGGATAATCAACTCTCTCTTAGATCCAGAATAAATGTCCAATCGCGGGACAAGAGTCACCAAAACAGGTTGTACGACTATCCTACGCTGGCAATGTAGTTCTGTGGGTTAAAGTAGATGTTTACTCGCTCCCCGCTCGGTGCTCGATACTCTTCCCAGGACTAAAACATACTTAACTCATCAATCAACTCAATCCTTGATGATCAATCAATCAACTTAAATCTCAACCTCGTTAGGTCATCTAATCTCAACTCATCTGATGTTAGCAACCCAACAAACTCAACTCAGACTCAAACGGTCATTTAGACTCACTCAATTTGACTCATCATGTAATGCAAGGAAGATAATCATATATAGTGATATATGTGACTCAATGCAATATGCTTCTCATGCTCAATCATACTAAGTTTACTCAACACAAATACTCAATTTACTTGACTCAAATACTCAACTCAAATACTCAATTTACTCAACTCAAATACTCAGTGACATGCATAGAATTTCATAATATCATGCAATTTAGGGTTCATGCTATCAAGTATATAACTTTACCTCAATTTAATATAGCAATTATATAGTGCAACAAGTACCTAACACATTATTAGGAAACATAGTAATAAATGCAAGAATTTCAGTATTAATATAATAAAATTTCTCGATTCTCAACTTTTTTCCAAATCATGACTCAAGATGATAAAAGGGGTGTGTAAAGAAGGAAGTTTCACTCTTTAGTAAGCCTTATATACCTAGAAATAGAAGAAACAATCGAACGTCAGTCGATCCTTGCTCTTGAATTGGAAACCGTAGCTTCTTCTCCCTCCTTTAGTGATCTCAAGAAACTCTAAGTGTGACGAATGATGAATGATACACCTAGGGTTTGCTTTAAGACTTTATTCAAGCCTAAATTGACCCATGATTGGTTTAAATAAAGTCAGAATAGATAAAAATACCCCTCATTAAAATTATCATCTGAGTCCATGAGACCTCGTCTACGAGTCGTAGACCATTCTACGAGCCGTAGACTACCCCACGTAAACTAAGTGTCTAAAAATCTGAGTTACTAGATATTACCATGAAACCCCTCTCCACGATCCATAAAACATTCTACGGGTCATAAACCACTCTCGTAAATAAGGGGTCCTGAAACTTGAGTTACTGGAATTTGTCAAGAAACCTCCTCTATGAGTCGTGAAACACACTATGAGTCATATACCATCTCATATATAGGGATCAGACGTAGAAAATTTCACCAAGTCATCTGGGCTTTTACAAGACCTATTCTATTAGTCGTAAACCTATCTACGAGTCCTAAATGGCTCTCGTGAACCGTCTTTTGTAGCTTTTCTCAGTCTTTTCTCAGCAATCTCTAAACATTCACTCAAGATCAGGTAGAAGGAATTTGGGGTGTTACATATTCCTAGGATAAAGAGGTTTTATGCGTCAATGAGGTCGTCCCCACATATGAGATGACATCGTGAATATAGAAGGTCACCGGGTGTCTTGTCTCATCCATCTGATGGGGAAGCATGGAAGCATTTTAATAATGTGTATCCTAACTTTGCTAGAGAGCCTACAAATATTAGATTAGGGTTGTGTGCAGATGTTTCACACTATTCTCTAATTCTGCCAGGTCTTATTCTTGTTGGTCGATGTTTCTTACTCCATATAATCTTCCTCCTGAAATGTGCATGACAAGTCCATTCATATTTTTAAGCTGTGTTATTTGGGGTACCTGCAATCTAAAAAGTTTAATTGATATCTATCTACAACCATCGATAGATGAGCTTAAACGACTATGGTTTGAAGGTGTAGTTACGTATGACATATCAACTAAGCAAAATTTTGCGATACGTGCTTGTTTAATGTGGACTATTAATGATTTTCCTACATATGGTATGTTGTCTAGTTGGATGACTACTGAAAAGCGTGCCTGTCCTAATTGCATGGATCATATTAAGGTTTTTACCTTAAAGCATGGTAGGAAAAAACTGGTTTAATTTTTATCATCAATTCTTGCCAATGGATCACGATTTTACAAATATGAAACAGACATTTAGAAAAAATAGGGTTGAGAATGATCTCCCACCTCCATCATTGATAGGCCATCAAATTTGGGAGAGCTTCTCATCTGTCTAAAGTTACTGAAACACCCCACACTTGCCTAGGAATGCCCCATAATCGTAATTCTCTTATATCTCAAATAAGGGATAAACACCTCTCGACGAAGCTCGGAAAAACCCTATGGTGTATTTTTTTTTAGTACCTCAAAATCCATGCAAAATTTTTGTAAACATGACTTCATATTCTTATTCAGATGGAAAAATTATGTGGAAAAATGAGTACCTACAAGGTATACTTTATCCGTGCCAAGAAAATAATTTTTTAGCGTAACTTCGCAAAAACAGTAGTTGTCCGCAACCAGTCCGCGACACGCACCTGGAGCAGACTAGTTCAAACATTTTTGAAAAGTTCTTGTCAACTGAGCAAGAACCCAATACCTATATATGCCAAAATCCCTCATTCTTTAGCCATTTTTTAGCCCTAAAAACTCACCAAAAACTCTCAAAATCCTCTGCAATTTTCATCAAATTCTCTATCCATTCTGAAGATTTTCAAGAAGTTTTGTTGGAGTTCAAGGAAACCAAGTCAAGCCCCAAGTCCTCCTCAAGTTCTTCATCAAGAAACTCCAAGATTAAGGTATGTGGGTTTCATTAATGGGTACCTTTCACCCATGAAGCCCAATCTTCCTTTTATGAAAATTGTATGTTTCCAAGTTGTTTTGCTTAAGGGTATTACTCATTATGGAATATGATTAAAAGTTATGTTAGGGTTTCATGAAATGTTGATTGAAAACACATGTTTATCTATTTTAAGCTTATACTATGAGATGGTTTGTCTATTGTAAGTATGCATGTTTTGAGTTATGAAACTATGATCTATGATGAGATATGATGGGGGATTGCAATGTATCTTGCATGAGCGTGGTACCAAATATTGGTGGGGTGGTTTTACATTGATTTTTTTGGCATAATTTCACTCTTTAATTGTATGACTTTGTTTTAGCATTGCACACTCGCCAAGTGTTTGATAAAATGTCTTTTCAAGGATTCTTAAAGTTTTGATGATCTATTGGTTCATTTATGAGTCAAGAGACTTTATGATGATTTTGGGCTTTCTAGAGATGTGTTTAGTTCATAAAAATGTTTATGATGTTGTAAAGCCGAATTAAGTCTTTTTCTCAAAGATTTTACCTATTGTGAGCCTTTGATTTTGATGTTAATGCAAGGGTAATGTTGATGAAGACCTATTCTTATATTTGATGATTAGGCTAACCAGTTGAGGTCAATGATGTTAAGAGCTACTCGTATTATCTCTTCTGTGTCTCTTACAAGTTATTAAAGCTATGATTACTTTAAGAATTTCGTAGGATTAGACTTAGCACCGAGTGGACTAGAGCTGAGTTTGCAAGTCCTAAAACTATGTGCCACCATAGGTGAAGGGATTAGAGGCGAGTCCCCAAATTCCTAATAGGAGAGTACCCTAATTATGAGGGCTTGAGGCGAGTACTCGAGTCCGGGCTTGAGGCGAGTACTCAATACCGGGCTTGACGCGAGTACCCAAGTCTAGGAATTAGAGGCGAGTACCTGGTTCACATAAGGATTAATAGATCCACTTAAGTATTGGGAGGTTCACCTTAGCAAGCTTCCTCCTTTCTTTCGATATAGGGTAGACATCGGGATTCCAAGTTGTAGCTCTCTTGTACTTATCTTATGTCGGTTGAGGTTTCTTCCTACACTTATATATTATGTTCTATGTAAGAGGAATGATTTGCAAATCATGATTTACTCAAGCATTGATCATACATGTCATATCGTTATTATGTTATCTTTTGGTTATCAATTTGTATTTTGACTAAGTTGCCTATCTCTTGTTGCATTTCATTCTATATACTTAGTATATTCAGACATGCTAATACATATTGTATGCCTACATAATGTTACCATGTAGCAACCAGAGCTCCATTTGACTATCCTCCTCCATGTGGCTAGTTTGACATCTTGAAGATAAGCTTGGTGAGTCATCAAGTTCGAGGACACTATCTACTTCCTCTTACTATTCAAAAACTTCTTTATGTTAATGTTTGACATTATGAGGGTGAGCTCAAAAAGTGTCTTGGCCCCCGCTCCATTCTAAGATTAGAGGTATTGTTGGAATATTATGATGTATCTATGTTATGAACTTGACTCCTAATGATTTATGATATCAAAGAAGTCCCTTAGCCCCATCTATCCCTATTTTACTCACTTGTTGTTTATTTACTTCCACGACCAAAGGATGTGTGCATGATATACTAAGAGGCTGTTTGCAGTCCCTCCGGGTTTCCCATTCATCGTGTCACATCTAGGACCTAGGTCCGGGTCGTGATAGTTACAAACTATCCCCTACATTCTAGACTTCCTGGATATGGAGTTGAACATAACTGGACCAAATAAAGCATATTTTAGGAGTTGTCATATTGGAAGGATAATCTTTGTGAGACAATCTTGATGTGATACATATTGAGAAAAACTATTTTGATAATTTGTTCAACACAGTGATGGATATCAAGGGAAAGACCAAAAACTACCCAAGAGCTAGACTGGACTTAAAGAAATATTGCTAGAGGAGGTAATTGTGGTTGGAGGAACCACCAAATTGCAAAATTGTAAAGCCCAAAGCTAGTTTTTCATTCACAATGGATGAGAAACATGAAATATGTGCGCAGGTGAAACTTTTGAGGATCCCGGAAGGATATGCTTCAAATTTGGGCAAGTGGGAAGATCTGAATGAAGGAAAGTTGACAGGAATGAAAAGTCATGACTGTCATGTATTCAAAGAAACTTTGATTCCTATCCCTTTTCGCAATTTACCTAAAAGGATATAGAAGCCCATTATCTAGATAAAGTTTTTTTTAAAAGATTTATGTACTTGTTAGTTATTGGAATGTTGTTCAGATAGGATGGAGGAAAATATTCCTGTTATTGTTACAAAGATGGAGAAAGTCTTTCTATTTTCTTCGATGTGATGGAGCATCTTCTGATCCATCTTATGAAAGAAGCCCGTCTTAGGGGTCCTGTTCATACACGGTGGATGTATCAATTTGAAAGGTAATGATTATTCTTATATAAGTCGTGAACATATTTGCATGATTACATACATACAGAAAAATTAGAGGTTGCAAACGATCAATTAAGCAGAGTGGACAGATTGAAAGGTCAATTGTGCAAGATCATATTACTAGAGAAACTGGTGATTTTTACTCCTTTTACTTTGGGGATGAAGTCCCATGTAGGAGTAATAGTCCAAGTCACAATGACGAGGGTGATAGTGATCCTATGTTTTCACCTATTTCAATTTTTAATCAAAGTGGATGAGAATCTAAAAGGCGTGGAAGATGAAGCCTCAGAAGTATGGAATATCAATTAGCTACGACCGAGAATTTTTTCTTAATTGTCCCA
This sequence comes from Solanum medicagineum, assembly GCA_026153255.1. Lineage (NCBI taxonomy): Eukaryota > Viridiplantae > Streptophyta > Magnoliopsida > Solanales > Solanaceae > Solanum > Solanum medicagineum. The sequence continues at coordinate 36,817 of JAPFFP010106434.1, forward strand.
AAATTAAGCCATATCTTGAGTAAGTATTAAATTATCAAATTATAAAGTTTAAATTTGGAACTAACTTACAAAAATGTATTTGTCAATAACAGCTTGTCTGTAAACACATGGGGCAACGAAGCTATACATTCAAGATTTTTAACATGGTTAAAGAGTTATGTAAGTGTGAAAGTTTAAACATATTGAATCCATAAGTATAAGTATTCATTTTATACCTAATTGTACTATCTTTAATAGAATCTATAGGTTTTTGATGAATACTCAAACGTAGAACATTCACCATTTGTGAGCAAGATCGCACTCGGGCCTGTTTCTCAAATTCATACACTCCATAAGTGTAGTGTAAATGGTTTTATGTTTCAAACTGAGGAATTTTCTATGTAGAAGAAAACCAATAATAGTGGTGTGTATGTTCAAGGTGATGTCGACGGTAATGGCCATACAATTGAATATTTTGGTGTCTTTCAAGAGATTATTGAACTAAGATATTTAGGCTGGCTTAAGAAAAAGATCATATTGTTTCGGTGTAAGTGGTTTGATCCATCACAAAGAGGCACGAGGGTGGACCAACAACATAACATTATTAAAGTTAAACACACCTGATAATACTCAAGTTTTGACCCTTTTATGATTACCCAAAATGCTATAAGTCTATTATGCTCCATATCCATTCCGTAAAGATAAGGCTGATTGGTGGGTTGTTATAGAAACATAGCCTGTGGGAAGAATAGAAATTAAGAATGTGTTTGATGTGGCGTACAAAAATGATATTGCACTTGTTCAACAACAAGTTGATGTTAAGTTGGAAACCACACTAGAACATCCTCAACACATATTAGAAGAGGTTTCTAATGATGACCTTGTAATACCAAACATTGAGGAAGAAGTAAACAAGGAATACAAATCATTTGAGGAGGAGGAATTGAAGGACAATGAATATGAAACAATTTAGGAGGAAGAATGGGTTGATAATGAAAATGAAAGAAGCAAGGAGGAATAGAGCTGTAACATCCCACATTTTACATGTACTAATGCTATGTAAATGAATCATGTTATGGTTTGGTCAAATTAGCTCAAATTCTTAAAAGTGCTTGAATCTCGTGTTAATGGGTGATATGTGCGTCTAACGCTTAAGAGGGTCGAGTGTATACATGTTTTGTGTTAAATTGATGAGATCACCCTAAACAAAGTAAAAGACTTAAGGTTCTTGTATGACTTAATAATCTGGTTGGTGAGTCACCTACTTGCTAATTTTAAATTTGCTAGATAAACGGAGACGAGGCCCAACGTCGAATTTGTCCAATTCATGTTAAGCAGGTAAATTTAGCCCATGTTTTGACATCATAAATGAACTGACTTTTGAGTGTAGGAAGCATAGAAAATAGGACCAAGATTCATTTGAAAATTTGGTCCAAAGTAATTAATGGGAAAGGAGAAGAATGGGTAGCAAAAGGCCCAATAAGTTGGAGACCCATTTAGGCCCAAGTCTAAGGGATAAGATGATGCATCACAAGTGTATTGATAGGTGTCATTATCTGGTCAAAATATAAAGAAAAAGTTGGCCAAAAATATTCTTTAAAAATAGATCAAAGCAGCCCCTAAAGTCATTCCACTTGAACAATTTTTCCAACATTCCTAAAGACTCTTGTCTTCTACCTATTTCACTTTACAAAGTTGCAAATACAATCCTCTAAGGCTCTTGAATGAAAACTTGAATCTTGAAGGCAATGGTAAGCAATTATAGTTGTGTATTTACTGTGGTTTCTTTGTGAAAACAAGAAGTATATGCTAGTATGTTATGCTGGAAATTCTAGACAACATGTGTCCTAAGTATTGTTGTGAACGTTTCTTTTTATACAAGAGGATTTTCTCTTAATTGGTTGGCAGAATTATGAAGTAATACTTATTATTTAACAAGTTATAGGTTGTTAGTGATGTTACTAAGCTGCTGCACCACTCTTACAGTCCACAAAAGTGAGTCCTTATAGAATATCGTAATTGTGTTCTTAATATGAACTTGTGGGCTGTTGGATGGAAAGCTATTGCCTCGCGTCCTTCATGACTGGTTTGGTACTATTATAAGAGTATTTTAAGGCAGTTATTATTTATGGATGTGTTTAGGACAGTTTGGTTAAAGTTCGAACAGGTTTGGATTTGTCGACGTCAAAATGGGTTAAAAGGGACGTAACGTTATGCTATCCATTTGTAGGTTGTGTAGAATTGTACTATGTGTTCCACGACCTTACCCTACTTTGGGAATACTTTTGGACTATATTTACGCTGGGGTTATGTGGTAAAAATGTTGTGTAAAATTAAAACAGATTCGGGGATTGTTGACGTCGAAGTGTGGAGAAAGGATGTAACGTTGTGCTGCTTGTTTGTATGTTGTGAAGAATTGTTATGTGTTGTGTATTGTAGGCTATTGTAATACTGTTAAGAGTCTGAAATAAGATGTATATGACATGTACATAAGAATGGTTGTTAGAAAATGCAATTATAAGTGAAAAGGGTGAAGAAATGTCTTCACGTCGCTAATTATTCGTTTGCTGCCCGGATGTTAGTTTTTATGGTAATGGGCTGCTAAGAAGTGTTCCGTCATTGCTAGTACTAGTCTTATTGCCTAATATACTATAGATAAATATTTTAGGGAAAACGCAGCCACTCCAAGGTAGTAACGAGGTCATATAACGAGGTATGTAAGGCTACTTGATTTCGTATCGTTTGGCATGAAACATAGATCTCTCCTTGGTACACAAAAGCATTTACCAAGCTCCGACACATCTATTAACCATGTATCCACCCTTTCATTTGATCACATGCTTTCATATATAATCAACTTCAAATATGCATACATACATGAATACAAGGTTACATGGGTTCTTGTTGCTAAATAAAGTTCAAGAGTTGTTTCATCCCGTACGCATTTCATTATTTGTGTAACGTATTCTTTTCATTGTCATATTGATTTGAATGATTATTTACATATCACATGTTACATCTACTATCCTATAGCTCCAATATTATGACCACCAAAAGAATAATCACAAAGGTAATTGAAAGATAAAGTGTATTGATTATTGATGGGTGGTAGCCCAAGGGGTGGAAGCATCACCTTGCCAGGGACGATCCTTTCACGGGTTGTACCCCGAGGGGTTAAGAAAGAACCTAGCCAGGGACGATCCCAATATAGTTTTACCACTGATCAGTTGGTCATTTGTATTACAACTGTGCACAGATTATACAATAGAGCTAAAGTAATATAAAGAACATAAAGTACATGATCCCAAAGTATAATCAAAAGTGGTCTCTTATCCTACACCAGTGCATAGTTTCATTTGAGTTGTTACTTCATATACGTATTTCGTCCTTACATATTCAGTAAATTATCTCGTACTGACATCCCTTATAGGGACCTACATTTCATGCTGCAGGTACAGGTGCTAGTAAATCTCCCCAGTAGAATACAAGACATCTAGCTGCGATTGCAAGCTCCAGGTTATTTTGGAGCTTTGTGTGTGTATAGAGCTTATATGTTTATATTGTACAGTTAGTCGAGGCGGGGCCTGTCCCAACCCTTGTCAGATGCTTTCTCTTATCTAGAGGCTTTGTTGACTATGTAAATTAAAGTATGGTCATCTTTCGTACCTTAAACACTGTGGCCTCAACGGCCTAGCCATATGCATTTTCTTTTGGCTTGTTATAACTATTTTCTTTCTTAAAAGCACAATGAAGGTAGAGATCCCTTATAATATTCATAAAAAGTGCATAGATATAGTTTGGTTCTCCCGAACCTTATCGGCAACAGGTTCCAATCCGCCCTAACGAGAAATGGGGTGTGACAGAAGTGGTATCAAAGCGGGTCATCCTAGGAAGTCTACAAACCCGTGTCTATGTAGAGACTTGTTTATCAATATGTTGTGCACCACATTTATAAGCAGGAGGCTACGTGGCATTTAGGAGCTGTTACTTTCTTTCCATTCTTTAGATTGTGCCATAGAGCTAAGTGTGATAGGTGGACTGTGTCTAACTCCTAAATTATTTTGTAAAGCGAGCAAGTATGCTAGAAACCAGGAAGAACAAAGGTAAAAGTAAGGTAGTAGAAGTGGTTACTGGTAAACTCATTCATATGAAACAATGAAATGAGGCTCAAGGATGAGTCTCTATCACAGACATCTCTAACCCCTCTATCTCCTGATGAACCCGGAAGTAGTGAAATTCCCCGAGAACCACCTATTGATGCTACAGTGCATGATCTGAGAAATGCAATCCAACTATTGACTCGCATAGTTGCCGGCCAAGGCCAAAGACAGGAAGGTCCAGTTATAGGTGCAGGTGGTGCAAATAGGGAAGCTGGCACGAGGATACGTGATTTCCTTAATTTGGACCCTCCAGCCTTCACTGGGTCTGATCTTAATGAAGATCCTCAAGACTTTATTGATCAGATTCAGTGCACTTTAGATGTAATGCATGTGAGTGGTATAGAAGCTGTCGAGTTAGCAACATATACATTGAAGGGTGTGGCTATATTGTGGTATAAATCTTGGAAGCAATCCAAAGATATGGATGCTCCCTTAACCACTTGGATGAGTTCAAAAAGGCCTTTCTTGACCATTACTTGCCATTAGAGATTCAAGAGGCTCGTGCAGGTCAGTCCTTGAATCTCCACCAGGGGAGTATGAGCATGAGGGAGTATAGCCTCCAATTTAATTCCCTGTCCAAATATGCTCCTAATGTAGTTGCTACTATGGCAGATAGAGTTCATCGATATGTGGATAGATTGGATATGTATCTTGTCAAAGACTATTTCATTGCTTCCTTAAATAAAGACATGGATACAAGCTTTTTCACAAAAATTGGAGGATCAGAGGCAGAGGAGAATGACACAAGAGTTAGAAAGGGCGTTGTCTAAGAGGGCTAGATCTTCTGGGCAGTTTACACCATCTCAAGGTGAGCTTAGGCCTTGGTTCCCTACTAGACCACCTAGCCCATCATCCTCCTACTCTACAGCCAGTGCTCAACCACAAATTCAAGGGTCTAGAAGTAATCAGTTTGGGCAACAAGGTGCGGGATGAGGTACACGAACAATAGGGTATTCAGTAGGCCAGCAAATGACTCCTAGGAAACCTTGCAAATAATGTGGAAGAGGTTATCCAGGTATATGTCGTGTTGGGATAGATGTTTGTTATTGGTGTGGTGCGCCAGGGCACATGATGAGAGATTGTCCGAGGAGGCGTATGGGTGAAATAGCACAATCTACTGGTTAATTGTTGCATCATCATCGTCAGTTCCTCCATTAGGTAGGGGTCAGCAAGCACCTATGGCTCGTGGTCGAGGTGTTAGAGGGGCAGCTAGCTCTAGCGGAGTCCAAAATCACACTTATGCTCTGGGGAGTCGACAAAATTTAGAAGCTTCACCCGATGTGGTCACAGATACATTGTTCATCTTTTCACATAATGTATATGCATTAAGTGACCCTGGTTCTACACCATCATACATTACCCCACTAGTTGCTGGGAAGCTTAAGAGGACACCCAAATTATTGAAAAAACCTTTTGAAGTATCTACACAAACCAGTGAATTTTTT